>WNWK01016416.1:0-44995 GCA_009830355.1 Cherax destructor | reverse complement strand
AACAAAAATACCAGACTCATGCGTTGGAGTATTAGGTTGCAACCTAAATATAAAAATTATACACATTGCTGGAAAAAATTAATACACTAGCTGACGTATTTGTCCAGAAGTCATTGTATTTAGTTGGATTGTTAGGGACTTTGGGTAGAACCAGCCCTTTTTTTCCCCTAGTGGGGTTTTTTTTTTAGTGGGGTGCCCTGTACCGACCGCAGGCACCTTGGACCTATGTTAGCCCTACTCTGCTGTCTCACTCTTAAGTTTAAAGCTGGATTTTATGTCTCTAGAAAAGTTTGGCTTTAACTAATGGCGGGATGGTTGAGGGAAAGGCGGTCCCATTATTATAATGTGCCATGGTGGCACTCTACTCATTGAGTGGAAGCCTAGTCCTGAGCCCTCTTGGTGGGGTGTTCACAAGTATGTAACCTTTATTCGAGCATGTTAAACACACCCACATGGCTCCCTCAACCAGCGAACCATCGTTAAGGGTTTGGTGATGAGGCCCATCATCAAATCAACGACTCGGTTCAGCAAATTAAATGCAGTTTAACAAGACAAAGGTGACGTGGTTCCAATCGCGGTTTGTCATTGGAATTCCTGCATAGAGCTGGTTGTGGAAAGTTGTCTGTCTTTTGGCTGCTGCTTAGCCTAGACAACTGTGGCGTGCACTAAACACTACTCCTTTGTATATAGTGTACATATGTGTAAATAGCACTTTGTTATACTTGGTGAAGGAAAAGACAAAAGTCTTATATAATCACAATTACTTGGTGAAGGAAAAACAAAAGTTTGGAATTAATCTAACCAATTTTTGAAGGAAATACAATTTCAACATCTTCTACTGTGTTTCTTTGCTCCAAGCTCCTTTACACTCGGGTTAACAGGCCATTGAACCTGAGGTTGTAATATCACTCAAGGAGCACTGAGGTGAAGCCAGCTATACAGAACCTAGGTTCCATCACTCAAGGAGCACTGAGGTGAAGCCAGCTATACTGAATCTAGGTTCCATCACTCAAGGAGCATTGACGTGAAGCCAGCTATACTGAACCTAGGTTCCATCACTCAAGGAGCACTGAGGTGAACCCAACTATACTGAACCTGGTTCCATCACTCAGGGAGCACTGCAGTGAAGTCAGCCATGCTGAACCTGGTATACTATCAATCAAATAACACTGCAATCAATTCAGCCATACTGAACATATGTTCCATCAACCATCTTAAGCTTCAGATTATTCAAGACAACGGTACTGTTCACCAACTCCAAGGCAGAGAGGCCTGATTACCTCATTTTTGGTATATAGTTCTACAGTCTTCCAGTTATGTCCTTGAATTTGTATTAATAAAGCCACTGGATGTCGAAACGTCTACAATAAAGATACCCAGATGTTGCACCTGTCTAATTCTGATCTTGTAGGCATTGTATATCATACATGTACAGGAATGAAAGGTAGAGACCTCCAATGAGATAACGATATCCCTTTAAATACAGAAGACAGGGGGTGACAGTAAGACTTGTAACATCACAGTAGGAAAGAATAACAGGTAGGAATTTCTCAGTGTTGAGTACTAAGATTTCTACTGTGCAAATATAATCAAACGACCTACAAGATGGGATTCTCTCTCATTTGTCTCTATTTTTTCTGATGATTTACGGCATTAAAGACAAATGTAAGGAATGGAAAGCAAAATAGGCATGAGGAGACCATGGCAGGTTGCAGAGACGCTCCTGTAGTGGCTGCAGGAGTTCAATCCCAAAAACCGCCCCGCGGCCCAGTCCGTGTCCAAAAAGGGGAAACGGATGACCGGAAACAGAGTACAACTTCAGCGGCATGTATGGGACCGGAGATCTTTGAAAAAACATTCAGAAAATCTAACGAAGATTTTCAGATTTTTACACGTCACATCTTTGGACAGTTACGCAGATGCTCGAAAAATTAACAAAGTTTGCAACAATAAGGAATGTTCAAGTAAGGAACCTAGCAAGAGGAAGACAGGAGAGACTTGATTACGACGTACAAATATTTGAGAAGACGATAGGGAAGATTGGGAATGATTGTTAGAATTAGAGGGACCAGAATATATAGTTTCTGAACATACAGTTAGAAAGATGGTCTCTTAACACACACAAGAGATTAGAAAGATGGTCTTTAACACACACAAGAGTTAGAAAGATGGTCTCTTAACACACACAAGAGTTAGAAAGATGGTCTCTTAACACACAAGAGTTAGAAAGATGGTCCTTAACACACAAGAGTTAGAAAGATGGTCTCTTAACACACACAAGAGTTAGAAAGATGGTCTCTTAACACACACAAGAGTTAGAAAGATGGTCTCTTAACACACACAAGAGTTAGAAAGATGGTCTCTTAACACACACAAGAGTTAGAAAGATGGTCTCTTAACACACAAGAGTTAGAAAGATGGTCTCTTAACACACACAAGAGTTAGAAAGATGGTCTCTTAACAACACAAGAGTTAGAAAGATGGTCTTAACACACAAGAGTTAGAAAGATGGTCTCTTAACACACACAAGAGTTAGAAAGATGGTCTCTAACACACAAAGAGTTAGAAAGATGGTCTCTTAACACACACAAGAGTTAGAAAGATGGTCTCTTAACACACACAAAGAGTTAGAAAGATGGTCTCTGGACATATAGAAGTGGTAGAAAGATGAAAGACATTTCTTCTTTAAATCAGTTAAACTTTGAAAAGCGGAGAAAAAATTATTTTGTTGCTATAGGAAAGTGGATAAGAAGAGGCCACAGCGGTCAGATAATTGAGTGTCGACAAAGACTTGTAGGGAAACACAACCACTGAGTCTAGTGGGTGGGGTCAGGACAGTCTCGACCCTGAAAGACAACCACTGAGTCTAGTGGGTGGGGTCAGGACAGTCTCGACCCCTGAAAGACAACCACTGAGTCTAGTGGGTGGGGTCAGGACAGTCTCGACCCCTGAAAGACAACCACTGAGTCTAGTTGGTGGGGTCAGGACAGTCTCGACCCCTGAAAGACAACCACTGAGTCTAGTGGGTGGGGTCAGGACAGTCTCGACCCCTGAAAGACAACCACTGAGTCTAGTGCTTTACCACTGAGCTTCAAGGGTTTTAATAGGAAAGATGAGAATAGACAACTTGTGCCGACGTCTCAGTCAGCGGCACCAACTGTGACTCTGCTGACTCCTCCACAATCCAGAGGCCTTCACATTAAGCCTATATTTACCTCCTCAGAGACACAGAGTCTATGAACCCAGTTTGTCGTAATAAATTATTCTCTCTCTTCTCTCTCTCTCTCTCTCTCTCTCTCTCTCTCTCCTCTCTCTCTCTCTTACAAGGTTAGGTTAAGGTTCCTAACTTTATTTTAAGCAATGAGCTGTTACATCAGCTCATTTGTAAGCCTTTTATTATGAGACATACAGATATAGAACAGGATGAAGATGATAAATTAGACACATATGCAACACTTGGGTATCTTTATTGTTGCATATGTGTCTAATTTATCAACTTGTCGGTTCTCTGAACCATTCATTTACAGGATGAAGATGGAGCCATCTGTGGGCCAGCGATATCACTTGATCAACTGACTTTGTTTCGTTGATGTCATTATGCTCTCTTTCTCTCTCTCGCTCTGTTTCTCTCTCTCTCGCTCTCTCTCTTTCTCTGTCTCTCAATTTTTCTCACTCTCTCCCTTTCCTGCCTGCCTCCATCACTCCTTCCCTTTCCCTCCCTTCCTCTCTCCCTCTCTCCTCTCTATTCCTCTCCCTCCCTCCTCTCTCCCCTACCCCTTTCTCTTCTTCCATAAGCTTAAACACTTTTCCAGAACAACGACAAAGAACTTGGCAAAACTTGACGAGAAGGTTACCAGTGACCCGCAGAGGGGAGAGTGAGGGGGAGAGAGTGAGGGGAGGAAGGGGTGATGAGATGGAGGATTGAGGTAGACGAGGGTTAAGAGGTTGAAGAGGGGATAGGGGAGGAGTGAGGGGTGAGAGGGTATGGAAGGGGTGAGAGGGAATGGAGGGGCTGAGAGGGTGAAGGAGGGGTTAGGGGTGATCTAGGGATCAAGGGTTGGAGCTAGGGGAAAATTGGAGTATTGAGAGAGAGGAAGAGAGGGAGGGAGAGTAGTAAAGAGAGTAAAAAAGCAAGAGAGTAAGGAAGGAGAGGCAAGAAGGACAAGATGAAGGAGGGAGAACATAAAGAAGGAGATGCTGGAAGGAAGGAAACAAAAGGCAGAAAGAAAGCAGAGAATGAAACGAAAGGAGAAAGAAGGAGGGTGAAGGAAGATAACGATGAGAAATGAGGAAATGGTAAAGAGAGGGAGGGAGGGATTAGGGAAAGAGAGACTAATGGTAAATAAAGAAGATTGGGAGTCGGAGGAGGAAAGAGAGAAGGAAGTGATAAATGAGGTAAGCATGGGAGAGGAACAAGGGAGGGAAGGAGAAGAGAGGAGAAACAGAAAACAGAGGGAGATGGGAGGACAGGAGGAAGAAAAAGTGGTAGTGACAAAGAAATCAAGGGAGTAAAGGAGGAAGTGAACGAGTGAGACTGGAGGAAGGTAAAAAGTAAAGGTGAGAGGAAGAGGGGGTGAGAAGGAAAGGAGGAGAGATGGAGGAGGGGAGAGGAAGGGGAACTAGAAAGGAGTGAGGGAAGGGAGGGAGAGGGAGAGAGAGCCAGCGTCACAAGGGTATTGGCCACAAGCATTTAAAGTAGATGTACTGTGAGCTCCACAATGTTACGTCTGGTTGCTTACACCAAGATGACGTTACCACCTCACCACACTGAGCTCCACAATGTTACGTCTGGTTGCTTACACCAAGATGACGTTACCACCTCACCACACTGAGCTCCACAATGTTACGTCTGGTTGCTTACACCAAGATGACGTTACCACCTCACCACACTGAGCTCCACAATGTTACGTCTGGTTGCTTACACCAAGATGACGTTACCACCTCACCACACTGAGCTCCACAATGTTACGTCTGGTTACTTACACCAAGATGACGTTACCACCTCACCACACTGAGCTCCACAATGTTACGTCTGGTTGCTTACACCAAAATGACGTTACCACCTCACCACACTGAGCTCCACAATGTTACGTCTGGTTGCTTACACCAAGATGACGTTACCACCTCACCACACTGAGCTCCACAATGTTACGTCTGGTTGCTTACACCAAGATGACGTTACCACCTCACCACACTGAGCTCCACAATGTTACGTCTGGTTGCTTACACCAAGATGACGTTACCACCTCACCACACTGAGCTCCACAATGTTACGTCTGGTTGCTTACACCAAGATGACGTTACCACCTCACCACACTGAGCTCCACAATGTTACGTCTGGTTGCTTACACCAAGATGACGTTACCACCTCACCACACTGAGCTCCACAATGTTACGTCTGGTTGCTTACACCAAGATGACGTTACCACCTCACCACACTGAGCTCCACAATGTTACGTCTGGTTGCTTACACCAAGATGACGTTACCACCTCACCACACTGAGCTCCACAATGTTACGTCTGGTTGCTTACACCAAGATGACGTTACCACCTCACCACACTGAGCTCCACAATGTTACGTCTGGTTGCTTACACCAAGATGACGTTACCACCTCACCACACTGAGCTCCACAATGTTACGTCTGGTTGCTTACACCAAGATGACGTTACCACCTCACCACACTGAGCTCCACAATGTTACGTCTGGTTGCTTACACCAAGATGACGTTACCACCTCACCACACTGAGCTCCACAATGTTACGTCTGGTTGCTTACACCAAGATGACGTTACCACCTCACCACACTGAGCTCCACAATGTTACGTCTGGTTGCTTACACCAAGATGACGTTACCACCTCACCACACTGAGCTCCACAATGTTACGTCTGGTTGCTTACACCAAGATGACGTTACCACCTCACCACACTGTGACCTCCACTGTGCTATCCTCTTCTGTTAATACTGAGTGAAGCTACAGTGGGTTGCACTCTCCTCTCAGAGTGGGCTGACTGGCTCCCGAGTGCACTCTCAGGGGCTCCCACAGAAAGTACTCCTCTGGAAATAGTCGCCATCTCGGACCATCATATTTAATGTTAATCACCTCAATAGGTGTAAAGAGTAATGCTCACGGAAGATTATTAAAAGAATAATTAAGCGGTGGACTGTATAATTTTTTTGAGGATGGTAAGGGGATGTATTTGATCAAATACGTAGCAAAAGATTTTAACGTAGCAGTAGTAGTATCTGACATATGCATAAAATATAAAATTACTACATTACAATGAACCATGACAGATGCCTAAACTTTCCCAGGTGTCCGCAGCGGCAATCTGTTACCCGTGCTTCCTTGTGGGAGTTTGTGTAGTGCATAGACATTAACAAAATAATTCTAGTTACGAACACAAAGTTGTAATGAACAACTGTCAGTGAATAAACAGAGTGATGGACGAGGGGGATCTTTCCGTGGGCTTCTAATATACAAATCTCAGAAGCTCTACTTGAGTTGACCTTGCATCATTGAGTTGCAAAGGATACAACACATTGATTTAGCATCCTTGATTACTGTCAGTTATCTCTATTACTACTGTCATAATATTGTTAAATAAAGTCCTGAGTAATCATGTGTAGTAATTCTTGTAGTTACGATTAATATAACTATCATAGAGGTTGTCATCTTGACCCTTGTTCAAGACTGGTGTACCTCTTAGCATGTCTCAAGAAGCGCGTGAGTTTCCCTGTCTGCTAATATCATGTTTATTTTTCCCCTATAATCTACCTTGTCCATAAATGCTATCGCATTTGCATTGCTTTCGTAAGGTGAAGTCCAGGATCTTTCCCAAATTCATGGTATAACTTAACAAATCTGAGCTGTGCTCAGACCTCTACAACACAATTGTGCTAGAATAACAAGGGGGCCCCGCTTGGTACTCTCAGCACCTGGTTCGCTGGTCGGGAGGGAAGGCCTATATGGGTGTGAGACATACGCGAAATAAAACGTAATATAAACCATACAACGGGTGGGGTTCGAACCCGCGGTCAGAGAGTCTCAAAACTCTAGACCGTCGCGTAATATACTGACCGCAGCAGAATGAGCGGTCAGTATATTTTCCTAGAAGGCTTCGAGACTTTAGATCATCATAACACTGGGCTTCAGGGACTTTTATTTTCCGTAATCTGGGGCCCAGAGAATTACTTTCTCGGTGACACATGGCAATCTTATCACCGGATTTTCTCCAAGTGTTCACTTAGTTGGTATATTGTTATTCTCGTCTTAACTGATCATCCACAAGCTAGATACAGTCCTCCGGTATTTCACTATTTTACTGGAAGAACTAGTTCAAGTTTTCATTCTTAGATCAAGTGTAACGAGCTTCTATGTTGTGTAGATTGTCAGTGACATAAATCAGAGGTCGAGTGTTGATTCTATTTTCGGCCAGTCACAGCTGGTTTGAATTCTTCAAAGTCAATCCTTTACAAGAGAAGTCTTTTTCAGGCATAGTTTCATGACACTGATCCTTTCATAAAACCCTCCTTGCTAATGAGATTTGCCAGGAATGGTTTTTTTCATTGACATCGGAGTTGATTCAGGACTTGCTGGACCTCTGTTTGTTCAACTATTTTGTTGATGAATTTAGATTTAATTGTGATTTTTGTTGCTTCCAATCATCGCCATGTGACAACAATCTTGGCTTATGGAGTGAAACTCCACGAGACATGTAATCTGAATTTTCTTTGAAAAAGACATGGATGAGAAAAATTCCGACTGTATCTCTCAAATATTTCCTGGCAGGATGCAGTAAAAATTAACTCAGTTCGCCATGAAAGGCAGGTAGAAATTATATTTTGCAAAACCGTGTGTAGTAACATTCTGGAAGGGCTGAGAGTGAACAGGTAAGTTGGTCCTTCATGTTATGTAAATAACGTGCTGAAAGTATCCAGCCAAGACAGGACTCGAAGCCATGGTTTCAAGTTGGGGAAAAAAATCGGATTCAGGAAGGATATAGGAAAGCACTGGTTTGGTAATAAGAGTTGTGGATGAGTGGAACAAACTCCCGAGTACCGTCAAAGAAGCTAAGATGTTGTGTAGTTTTAAAAATAGGTTAGATAAATACATGAGTGGGTGTGGGTTGGACCTGACTAGCTTGTGCTACTAGGTCAGATGCCGTGCTCTTTCCATAAGTGAAAGTGACCTGACTAGGTGGGTCATTGGTCTAAGCCGGGGAGCGGCATGGACCTGCCTCGCATTGGTCAGTGGGCCTGCTGCGGTGTTAATTCTTTCTTATGTTACTTTTCATCCCTCTGCCCAGGTATGGAAAATGACATTGCATGTCACCATATTACGATCTGCTGCTGGTAGTGTGTTAGGCCTTATTACTCTATCGTAAGTACCCACAGACTGACATGGTCGGTCGTTCCTTGAATCGCACTTATATATTTTCGAGGTTTCGACTAAGTTGGTCAGGCCCTGATCCATCAGGAGGCCTGGTCATAGACAGGGCCGCGGGGACGTTGATCTCCGGAATGCCCTCCAGGTAGGGGTAGTGTGTCCTACTACTGGGTGGAGGAGAGAGCTGGGTGCTGGGTCCAGGGAAGGGCTCGGTGCTGGGTCCAGGGGAGGGCTCGGTGCTGGGTTCAGGGGAGGGCTCGGTGCTGGGAAGGGCAGAGTGCAGGAAAGGGATGGGTGCTGGGGAGGGCTGGGTCCTGGGGAGAGCTGGGTGGACGATATTTTCTCTCGTGTAACATTATATCTTCGTATGTCACACTCGATGGAAAATCAGGGTAATGGATGGGGAGAGACGAGGGAGAGTGGGGTGAGGAGAGTTGTACCTCTAGGGACACACCAGTGGGGTGTGTAGGGTGAGGGAACACAGTGTAAGGTCAGGTTGATTTTTTTTTTTAGGAAAATCGAGTAAAACAGCAAAGTGCTGCTGCTCTGTTCTCTATGAAGTTACACAGTGGGAACAAAAGCTTATGTATCGCTGTCACATTCCATCACACAGGATGGGTTACATACATTGTGTTGAAATCTGTCAGCCTGAGCTGGGAGACTTCAGTAAAGAAATGAGGATGTCGTCAGATATTCTATTAAAGGTTCATCTGATACGGCCGCTTTGTGGGTTTCCTTCCAGCACAGCTGGAGTTTCTATTACTTGGGAATCACCGTCTCTCTAGAAAGTCTATTCCTCGTGAAGGAGAAATGAATTTTGTATGAGGATATCGTCGTCATCACAGAGCGAGGCAATAAAAATTATATATAGGAAGGAAAGAGCGAGAGAGAGAGAGAGATGGAGGAAGAGAGGAAGGAGAGAGAGAGATAGAAAGACATTTAGACGATTTAATATATCTGATTTCTCACATATATTAATATATAGCAATACAACTGTATTAAGCTTGAGACCACGTACTTGCACTAGCCTCGCAACAGCCAGTATGAGAACCATGGATATATTAAATTTCATTTGTTCTAAGCAACACCCACTTAATGATGTCTGACTCGGGTAAAGTTGGACAGGACTAGACTGCATTTATATGCATTAATTTATGAGAGGCGAGGTAGCTACGCTAGTATGGTTGAAAAAATTACGAACCATCTTTACATAGTCGCATACAAAAAAAAGCCTGTTGACTTACATACATGCTGTATATTCATATAAATGCATGCATGCATACTAAAAATGAGTATGTAAATATGTATAAGTCACACATGTACATTTGTCTACACACCTGTAATATCAATTGTACATATGTCGGCAGAGTATATGGTAAAAGATATATTTTTTTTATGCTTGGTCGTGATGTGTCCAACACGTTAGACACATGTAGGAGAAAGATATATTTTAATGTTAACATTAACACACAAGCAGAGTAATACAGTGGAAGAAGCAATGATTACAAGATCGTCGCACACGTGTGTACACACATACACACTTTTATATATATTTGTGTGTGTGTGAGAGCGGAAGGGAGGGGAGGTTTATACATTTACATATGATTTGTACATTATTCATTTGCATACAACTGGGGCATCACTGGGCTGCTAATGAGCTCTGGCAAATTCAGGCTGGACAGTGAAGTATTTACACATTTGCAAATACCTCATTCCAGCAGTCCTAAAATCTCTGACAACTGGACACTCAGCTATATAATGGAAAATGTCGTGTTCCTCCTCGTTTGAGAGAACTGATGCATGGGATAGACAGAGGATTGCAATTATCTGCCACAGGTGATTATATCTCGACCTAATTCTGACAGTCACTGGGTCACATAACTTAGTGGAGTTTTTATGCTACCAATATACTGAAGTGTCTGATCGGTAAAGATGAGAGAGTTTGATGGCACTGTTTTCAGGACTCTGGGTATCAGTGTTTTCTACCAGATCTGGCATCCTTCAAAACACGGATTGTGTCTGACGACGAGAAAATATGAAGAGATACTCAATTCTAGCTTCACCTCAACTCCGTCACAGACAAATCTATTTTATCAAAGTCAGTATGGTTGCTGATTCTTATGTGGGATGGTATCCAGATATATGAGACACAGAAGCATTACTGAGGTCAGTTTTAAAATATGGAGTGTGGTGAGAAGGACTCCGGAGAGCTTGAATAGCAGACTTGAGGTCGGGAAAGATTGCCGTCCTCTTGTGTTTATAATTATGTTGATTACTAGCTTCAGTGCAGCTAGATGTGCCTTTGTTGAGCTGAACACGTGTGAGGAGAGTGACTCGTGGGAAACACGAAGCTGCAAGGCACGATATATGAAGCAGGGAGCGAGGAGAGTGAGGAGGTAGGGAGCGAGGAGGGTGAGGAGGTAGGGAGCGAGGAGAGTGAGGAGGTAGGGGGAGGAGGGAGGAGGTGGAGCGAGAGGAGGAGGTAGGGAGCGAGGAGGGTGAGGAGGTAGGGAGCGAGGAGGGTGAGGAGGTAGGGAGCGAGGAGGGTGAGGAGGTAGGGAGCGAGGAGGGTGAGGAGGTAGGGAGCGAGGAGAGTGAGGAGGTAGGGAGCGAGGAGAGTGAGGAGGTAGGGAGCGAGGAGGGTGAGGAGGTAGGGAGCGAGGAGGGTGAGGAGGTAGGGAGCGAGGAGGGAGGAGGTAGGAGCGAGGAGGGTGGGAGGTAGGGAGCGAGGAGAGTGAGGAGGTAGGGAGCGAGGAGAGTGAGGAGGTAGGGAGCGAGGAGAGTGAGGAGGTAGGGAGCGAGGAGAGTGAGGAGGTAGGGAGCGAGGAGGGAGGAGGTAGGGAGCGAGGAGGGGAGGTAGGGAGCGAGGAGAGTGAGGAGGTAGGGAGCGAGGAGGGAGGTAGGGGCGAGGAGAGTGAGGAGGTGGGAGAGGGAGGAGGTAGGGAGAGGAGGAGGTAGGGAGAGGAGGAGGTAGGGAGGAGGAGGGTGAGGAGGTAGGGAGCGAGGAGGGTGAGGAGGTAGGGAGCGAGGAGGGTGAGGAGGTAGGGAGAGTGAGGAGGTAGGGAGAGTGAGGAGGTAGGGAGAGTGAGGAGGTAGGGAGCAGGAGGGTGAGGAGGTAGGGAGCGAGGAGGGTGAGGAGGTAGGGAGCAGGGAGGTGAGGAGGTAGGGAGCGAGGAGGGTGAGGAGGTAGGGAGCGAGGAGGGTGAGGAGGTAGGGAGAGGGGAGAGTGAGGTAGGGAGAGGGGAGGTGAGAGGTAGGGAGAGGGGAGAGGAGAGGGGTAGGGAGGGGAGAGGATGAGGTAGGGAGAGGGGAGAGTGATGAGGTAGGGAGAGGGAGAGTGAGGTGGGAGGTGAGGGGGGGAGGGGAGAGTGATGAGGTAGGGAGAGGGGAGAGGATGAGGTAGGGAGAGGGAGAGTGATGAGGTAGGGAGAGGGAGAGGATGAGGTAGGGAGAGGGAGAGTGATGAGGTAGGGAGGGGAGAGTGATGAGGTGGGGAGAGGGAGAGTGAGAGGTGGGGAGAGGGGAGAGGAGGAGGTGGGGAGAGGGGGAGAGTGAGGAGGTGGGGAGGGGGAGAGTGAGGAGGTAGGGAGAGGGAGAGTGAGGAGGTAGGGAGAGGGGAGAGTGATGAGGTAGGGAGAGGGGAGAGTGATGAGGTAGGGAGAGGGGAGAGTGATGAGGTAGGGAGAGGGGAGAGTGATGAGGTAGGGAGAGGGGAGAGTGATGAGGTAGGGAGAGGGGAGAGTGATGAGGTAGGGAGAGGGGAGAGGATGAGGTAGGGAGAGGAGAGTGATGAGGTAGGGAGAGGGGAGAGTGATGAGGTAGGGAGAGGGAGAGGATGAGGTAGGGAGAGGGGAGAGTGGATGAGGGAGGGGAGAGGGAGAGATGAGGTAGGGAGAGGGAGAGTGATGAGGCAGGAGAGGGGAGAGTGATGAGGTAGGGAGAGGGAGAGTGATGAGGTAGGGAGAGGGGAGAGTGATGAGGTAGGGAGAGGGGAGAGTGATGAGGTAGGGAGAGGGGAGAGTGATGAGGTAGGGAGAGGGGAGAGTGATGAGGTAGGGAGAGGGGAGAGTGATGAGGTAGGGAGAGGGAGAGTGATGAGGTAGGAGAGGGAGAGTGATGAGGTAGGGAGAGGGAGAGTGATGAGGTAGGGAGAGGGAGAGTGATGAGGTAGGGAGAGGGGAGAGGATGAGGTAGGGACAGGGAGAGTGATGAGGTAGGGGAGAGGGAGAGGATGAGGTAGGGACAGGGAGAGTGATGAGGTAGGGAGAGGGAGAGTGATGAGGTAGGACAGGGAGAGTGATGAGGTAGGGAGAGGGGAGAGTGATGAGGTAGGGAGAGGGGAGAGTGATGAGGTAGGGAGAGAGGAGAGTGAGGGGTTAGGGAGAGAAGAGAGTGAGGGGTTAGGGAGAGAAGAGAGTGAGGGGTTAGGGAGAGTTAGGAATTAGGGAGAGTGGAGAGGTGAGGGTGAGAGGAGAGGGGGAAAGGTGAGGGGAAAGGCCAAATGATAGGAGGGGAGATGTAATGAGAGGTAAGAGATGATAATGAAAGGGAGAGGAGAGATAGTGGAGTTAGGAAGAGATGTGAGGGCAAGTAGAGGGGAAGAGGGAGACAGCGGACGTGGGGAGGGGAGAGGTATGGGCAGTGGGATTAGTTTGAGGGGAATTAAGATAGATGTAAGTGAAGAGGGGAGGGTACCATATTTAGGGGACGTTGGAAGAGTGGAGGGTTATGAAAAGGAGGGTAGTGGAGTGGACTGTAGAGAGTGGAGGCGAGGGCCCTAATATGCACACAAAAATCACTCCATACGAAAGCAAAAGACTTGGCAGACGGTGCAACGTACCCCCAGTGAAAAGTAGGGGCGCCACTGGTACACTAAGAGAAAACACAATAAGTGTCCGGGGCCCAAGACTGTTCAACAGCCTCCCACCAGCCATAAGGGGCATTTCCAGTAGACCTCTGGTTGTCTTCAAGAAGAAGCTGGACAGATACCTAAAGTCAGTGCCAGATCAGCCGGGCTGTGGTTCGTACGTTGGACTACGTGCAGCCAGCAGTAACAGCCTCCTTGATCAGGCCCTGATCCACCGGGAGGCCTGGTCATAGACCGGGCCGCGGAGACATCGATCCCCGGAATGCCCTCCAGGTAGAGGGTAGTGGAGTTGAAAGGGAGGGCTGTTCAGCGAAGGGGGAGGATAGTGGAGTAGAAGGGAAGAAAAGTGGAGGGAAGGGTTGAAAAATGAAATTTAGTGTAGTGGGGGTAAGGGATGTTGAGTGGAAAGACAGAATAATGGAGGGGAGGGAAGGATGGTAAAGTATAAAAGAGGTTTGGAGTGAATGGGAGGGTACTGGAGTGAAGGCAGTGTAGTTGAGCGGGAGGGTTGTGGAGTGGAGGGGAAAATATTTTGGAGTAAAAATGGATGGTTGAAAAATGGAGGGGAGGGCAGCAGAGTGAAAATAAAGGTCTGTGGAAGGATGGGTTGTGGAGTGAAGGGGGTGGGTAGCGGAGGAGAAGGTTGTTGGAGGGTGAGGATGATGGAGGGGAGGAGAGAGATTATAACTTTATATTTCGACTGAAAACGTAAAAAGGCAGCTTGAGACGAAGAACCGTGACTTGATGTGGTGAAGCTTGCAGGCAGCTTGAGACCAAGAACCGTGACTTGATGTGGTGAAGCTTGCAGGCAGCTTGAGACCAAGAACCGTGACTTGATGTGGTGAAGCTTGCAGGCAGCTTGAGATCAAGAACCGTGACTTGGTGTGGTAAAGCTTGCAGGCAGCTTGAGACCAAGAACCGTGACTTGATGTGGTGAAGCTTGCAGGCAGCTTGAAACGATGCTACCCGCTTGAAGTATCCCATCCCACGCAGGTGACTGGACACAAGGGAAGGTCAGTTGAATTGGTGCCCCATAGTACAGCAGCTCTAGTGCACATGAGAAATTAGCTTCAAGAGTAAGTAATGAGAGCAGAGGTGTGGCACCCACAGTCTCACCCGTGTGCTTGACCTGCCTTCAGTGTCATTGGAGTGCCTAGTGCTGCTGTCAGGAAATGAAGAGGTTGGGAGACTTTTGTGTGTCAGACTGAACATAAAGAAAAGTGTTTGCTTGCAAGGGAAACAAAATTCTGTTTGTGAGAAAAGTAGAGTGTGGAAAAAGATTTTGTAGATAAGACAAAGAAAATATAAAAGTGAAGGAGGTGGGATACGCTGAAGGAGTTGGTGGGGGATAAGTGTTTGTTTTGGAGTTTAGTAGGAGGGAGGTTGTGTGTGTGTGTCTGGTGATGTGTGTGTGTCTGGTGATGTGTGTGTGTCTGGTGATGTGTGTGTGTCTGGTGATGTGTGTGTGTCTGGTGATGTGTGTGTGTCTGGTGATGTGTGTGTGTCTGGTGATGTGTGTGTGTGTGGTGATGTGTGTGTGTCTGGTGATGTGTGTGTGTCTGGTGATGTGTGTGTGCTTGACCTGCTTAGTGTCTGGAGTGCTAGTGTGCTGTCGGAAATGATAGATGTGTGTGGGAGATTGTGTGTCAGACTGAATAGAAGTGTTGTGTGGTGTCAGGTGCAAATTGTGTTGTGAGAAGTAGGTGTGGAAGATTTTGTAGTAAGACAAAGAAAATGATGTGTAAGTGAGTGAGTGTGGGATACGGTGTTGTGTGTGTTGTGTGGGGGATGTGTGTGTGTTGTGTGGGTGTTGTGTGGGATGTTGTGTGTGTGTGTCTGGTGATGTGTGTGTGTCTGGTGATGTGTGTGTGTCTGGTGATGTGTGGTGTGTCTGGTGATGTGTGTGTGTCTGGTGATGTGTGTGTGTCTGGTGATGTGTGTGTGTCTGGTGATGTGTGTGTGTCTGGTGATGTGTGTGTGTCTGGTGATGTGTGTGTGTCTGGTGATGTGTGTGTGTCTGGTGATGTGTGTGTGTCTGGTGATGTGTGTGTGTCTGGTGATGTGTGTGTGTGTGTGTGTGTCTGGTGATGTGTGTGTGTGTGTGTGTGTGTCTGGTGATGTGTGTGTGTGTGGTGATGTGTGTGTCTGGTGATGTGTGTGTCTGGTGATGTGTGTGTGTCTGTGTGTGTGTGTGTGTCTGGTGATGTGTGTGTTGGTGATGTGTGTGTCTGGTGATGTGTGTGTGTCTGGTGATGTGTGTGTGTGTGTCTGGTGATGTGTGTGTGTGTGTCTGGTGATGTGTGTGTGTGTGTCTGGTGATGTGTGTGTGTGTGTCTGGTGATGTGTGTGTGTCTTATGATGTGTGAGTGTGTGTGTGTGTGTGTGTGTGTGGTGTGTGTGTGTGTGTGTGTCTGGTGATGTACTCACCTATTTGTGCTTGCAGGGGTCGAGTCATAGCTCCTGGCCCCGCCTCTTCACTGATTGCTACTAGGTCCTCTCTTTCCCTGCTCCGTGAGCTTTATCAAACCTCGTCTTAAAACTATGTATGGTTCCTGCCTCCACTACGTCACTTTCTAGGCTATTCCACTTCCTGACAACTCTATGACTGAAGAAATACTTCCTATCATCCCTTTGACCCATAGGAGTCTTCAACTTCCAATTGTGACCCCTTGTTTCTGTGTCCCCTCTCTGGAACATCTTGTCTCTGTCCACCTTATCTATTCCTTGCAGTATTTTATATGTCGTAATCATGTCTCCCCTAACTCTCCTGTCCTCTAGTGTCGTCAGGCCGATTTCCCTTAAATTTTCTTCGTAGGACAATCCCCTTAGCTCTGGGACTAGTCTTGTTGAAAACCTTTGCACTTTCTCTAATTTTTTTGACGTGCTTGACCAGGTGTGGGTTCCAAACTGGTGCTGCATATTTCAGTATGGGCTTGACGTATATGGTGTACAGAGTCTTGAACGATTCCTTAGTGAGGTATTGTAACGCTATTCTTAGGTTTGCCAGACGCCCGTATGCTGCAGCAGTTATCTGATTAATGTGTGCCTCAGGAGATGTGCTCGGTATTATACTCACCCCAAGATCTTTTTCCTTTAGTGAGGTTTGCAGTTTTTGGCCACCTAGACTATACTCTAAATAACAAAAAAGGCACAATACCGTGACTGGAACAATACATACACAACCCTTTACTTTGTGTTATTGTGACTTTGTAAATGGTCCAAGTCGGACCGAAACGTCGTCGTAAGCTCCTCTCCTCTATGTGCCGTTTGTGTGTGTATAGACTGTACTCTGCTGTCTTCTTTGCCCTTCCCCGATCTTCATGACTTTACATTTGGCAGAGTTAAATTCAAGGAGCCAGTTACTGGACCAGGCTTGTAGCCTGTCCAGGTCTCTTTGTAGTCCTGCCTGATCCTCGACTGATTTAAGTCTTCTAATTAACTTCACATCATCTGCAAACAGGGACACTTCTGAGTCTATCCCTTCCGTTATGTCATTCACATATACCAAAAACAGTACAGGTCCTAGGACTGACCCTTGTGGAACCCCACTCGTCACAGGTGCCCACTCTGACACCTCGTCACATACCATGACTCGCTGCTGCCTCCCTTTCTGGTGTGTGTCTGGTGATGTGTGTGTACTCACCTATTTGTGGTTGCAGGGGTCGAGTCATAGCTCCTGGCCCCGCCTCTTCACTGATTGCTACTAGGTCCTCTCTCTCCCTGCTCCATGAGCTTTAGCAAACCTCGACTTAAAACTGTATATGGTTCCTGCCTCCACTACGTCACTTTCTAGGCTATTCCACTTCCTGACAACTCTATGACTGAAGAAATACTTCCTAACATCCCTATGACTCATAGGAGTCTTCAACTTCCAATTGTGACCCCTTGTTTCTGTGTCCCCTCTCTGGAACATCTTGTCTCTGTCCACCTTATCTATTCCTCGCAGTATTTTATATGTCGTTATCATGTCTCCCCTAACCCTCCTGTCAGGCCGATTTTCCTTAACCTTTCTTCGTAGGACAATCCCCTTAGCTCTGGAACTAGTCTTGATGCAAACCTTTGCACTTTCTCTAATTTCTTGACGTGCTTGACCAGGTGTGGGTTCCAAACTGGTGCTGCATACTTCAGTATGGGCCTGACGTATATGGTGCACAGAGTCTTGAACGATTCCTTAGTGAGGTATTGGAACGCTATTCTTAGGTTTGCCAGCCGCCCGTATGCTGCAGCAGTTATCTGATTGATGTGTGCCTCAGGAGATATGTACTCCCCTAATTGTAGTTGCAGGGATCGAGACTCAGCTCCTGGCCCCGCCTCTTCACTGTCTGCTACTGGGTCTCTGCTCTGCCTGCTCCATGAGCTTTATCATACCTTGTCTTAAAACTATGTATGGTTCCTGCCTCCACTATATCTTTCTCTAGACTATTCCACTTCCTGACTATGGCTGAAGAAATGCTTCCTAACATCCCGTTGACTCATCTGAGTCTTCAGCTTCCAGTTGTGTCCCCTTGTTTCTGTGTTCCCTCTCTGGAACATCCTGTCACTGTCTACCTTGTCGATTCCCCGCAGTATTTTGTATGTCGTTATCATGTCTCCTCTGACCCTTCTTTCCTCCAGTGTTAGTCCTATTTCCCTCAACCTTTCTTCATAGGACAGTCTCCTGAGTTGTGGAACTAACCTTGTCGCAAACCTTTGCACTTTCTCTAGTTTCTTTACGTGCTTGACCAGGTGTGGGTTCCAGACTGGTGCTGCATACTCTAGTATGGGCCTGACGTACACGGTGTACAGTGTCTTGAACGATTCCTTGTTAAGGTAACGGAACGCTAATCTTAGGTTTGCCAGTCGCCCATATGCTGCCGCGGTTATCTGGTTGATGTGTATTTCCGGAGACGTGCTTGGCGTTATACTCACCCCAAGGCCTTTCTCCTTTAACGAGGTTTGTAGCCTTTGTCCGCCTAGCCTGTACTCTGTCAGCGGTCTTCTTTGCCCTTCTCCGATCTTCATGACTTTGTGTGTGTCTGGTGATGTGTGTCAGGTGTTGTTCCACCTGACATAACACCACCAGGTAGATAGGTATGGACTCTTATAATCTACTTGATTCTAAATATTCAGCTGAATTCAGTACCAAGACGGAAACCTCAGGATTAATATCAGTTATCAAAGAGAAATCTGAGAGTTTTGATATTAATTGAGGATTGCCTTGGAGAATAAGAAAGCTAAGGACCCTAGGAAGTAGTGGAGTTACTGAAGTGCGGCGTGGATATATTTTTTCATAGGCCTATCAGGTACTTGCTAGGATACAAATTTGAAAGTGTTTTTTTTTATATATTGTGAAGCTAAAGAAAAGGTTTTCTTGTCAGTGTGTTTTTATTGGTATGATATTTTAGTTATATATTGTAGGATCTGAGATTTATGGATTGCAGCAAAAATAATCGATGACTTAGAGAAATCGTATTTTCACCAAGTTCCAAAATTTAAATGGGAAGGAGAGGCGTGATACCTTGCAAGTCTGCTTCACCCACACCTGTTTGTGAGAGATACACGAGTAGTGTATCACCCACACCTGTTTGTGAGAGATAACGAGTAATGTATCACCCACACCTGTTTGTGAGAGATACACGAGTAGTGTATCACCCACACCTGTTTGTGAGAGATACACAAGTAGTGTATCACCCACACCTGTTTATGAGAGATAACGAATAGTGTATCACCCACACCTGTTTGTGAGAGATACACGAGCAGTGTATCACCCACACCTGTTTGTGAGAGATAACGAGTAGTGTATCACCCACACCTGTTTGTGAGATACACGAGTAGTGTATCACCCACACCTGTTTGTGAGATACACGAGTAGTGTATCACCCACACCTGTTTGTGAGAGATAACGAGTAGTGTATCACCCACACCTGTTTGTGAGAGATAACGAGTAGTGTATCACCCACACCTGTTTGTGAGAGATACACGAGCAGTGTATCACCCACACCTGTTTGTGAGAGATAACGAGTAGTGTATCACCCACACCTGTTTGTGAGATACACGAGTAGTGTATCACCCACACCTGTTTGTGAGATACACGAGTAGTGTATCACCCACACCTGTTTGTGAGAGATAACGAGTAGTGTATCACCCACACCTGTTTGTGAGAGATAACGAGTAGTGTATCACCCACACCTGTTTGTGAGATACGCGAGTAGTGTATCACCCACACCTGTTTGTGAGAGATACACGAGTAGTGTATCACCCACACCTGTTTGTGAGAGATACACGAGTAGTGTATCACCCACACCTGTTTGTGAGATACGCGAGTAGTGTATCACCCACACCTGTTTGTGAGAGATAACGAGTAGTGTATCACCCACACCTGTTTGTGAGAGATAACGAGTAGTGTATCACCCACACCTCTTTGTGAGAGATTACGAGTAGTGTATCACCCACACCTGTTTGTGAGAGATACACGAGTAGTGTATCACCCACACCTGTTTGTGAGAGATAACGAGTAGTGTATCACCCACGCCTGTTTCAGGGATACATGAGTAGTGTATCACCCACACCTGTTTGTGAGGGATACACGAGTAGTGTATCACTCACACCTGTTTGTGAGATACACGAGTAGTGTATCACCCACACCTGTTTGTGAGGGATACACGAGTAGTGTATCACCCACACCTGTTTGTGAGGGATACACGAGTAGTGTATCACCCACACCTGTTTGTGAGAGATAACGAGTAGTGTATCACCCACACCTGTTTGTGAGATACACGAGTAGTGTATCACCCACACCTGTTTGTGAGATACACGAGTTGTGTATCACCCACACCTGTTTGTAAGAGATACACGAGTAGTGTATCACCCACACCTGTTTGTGAGAGATACACGAGTAGTGTATCACCCACACCTGTTTGTGAGAGATACACGAGTAGTGTATCACCCACACCTGTTTGTGAGAGATACACGAGTAGTGTATCACCTACACCTGTTTGTGAGAGATACACGAGTAGTGTATCACCCACACCTGTTTGTGAGAGATACACGAGTAGTGTATCACCCACACCTGTTTGTAAGAGATACACGAGTAGTGTATCACCCACACCTGTTTGTGAGAGATAACGAGTAGTGTATCACCCACACCTGTTTGTGAGAGATACACGAGTAGTGTATCACCCACACCTGTTTGTGAGAGACACACGAGTAGTGTATCACCCACACCTGTTTGTGAGAGATACACGAGTAGTGTATCACCCACACCTGTTTGTAAGAGATACACGAGTAGTGTATCACCTACACCTGGTTGTGAGATACACGAGTAGTGTATCACCCACACCTGTTTGTGAGAGATACACGAGTAGTGTATCACCCACACCTGTTTGTAAGAGATACACGAGTTGTGTATCACCCACACCTGTTTGTAAGAGATACACGAGTAGTGTATCACCCACACCTGTTTGTAAGAGATACACGAGTAGTGTATCACCCACACCTGGTTGTGAGATACACGAGTAGTGTATCTGAAGTTCTACATACATGCATCCTGTCGTTGTTGTGAAATTCTGGTTCTGCTGAGCAAGCACATGGTCAAATTTCCGCTGGAACAGATTTTACAAGCCAGGAGGGAAAGTGGGTTGATTGAGATACAGTGTCGAGCAGAGAGGACTGGGCAGGATTCACTGTAAAGATCGGCTGCAGGTCACTGGTTATATATGTGTGTCTGTAGACAGAACCTTCTTTTTATAGTGAGTTTTTGCAGTGGACGATTCTATTTGGTTAACTGCTAGAATCAGTGTTGTGAGATTTATACAACTGATATGTTTCGACATTTAGATATAGCCAGGTTTAAGATATACTGTACACTGAGAGCAACCTGGTGTTGCTGTCAGTGTGAGTATATTCAGTGCACCAGTATACCTGCTTTGTTTCTTTATTCAAAAATACTTATGTATTCCTCTTAGAAATAATATATATTTTCCCAGCCACTTCCTTGCTTAATTAAGAGGGCAATGGTGAATTATCATCATAATGGGTTTAGTTATTATAAGATCAGGTTACTCATCTTAAATGAAAACCTATTCTTTATATATATATGTGTGTGTGTGTGCTTTATTAATAGACAGAATACATTGACAGAAAACATGAACATGAATACATTGGTACGATATATCAAAGATTATGAATCTCTTCCGGAGCCGGAAGTGAGCCCAGTATGCAGCATGCATTTCCCCTCTGGATGGCCACGCTGAGGCTCTGGAACATGAAAGTGGCTGCCCTTGGGTCCCTGGTTGTGTCGATGAGTCTGGAACTGGTTCTTTAAGGAAACGTGTTGCATTTTTTCCCCATGCTCCCCAGGTCTCTGATCCCACTGGGACAAATTGATACTGTTGGTTTATGTCCATGTACTTGCCGATCTTATACTCCTCCCTGTGGTCAGCAGCTCCTCTCTGTCACCCGACACTGTGATGGATGTAGGTGTCAGCCAGTGTCGATACACAGGGGCAGTTTGCTGGGTTGTGGGTATTGTTGGCTGCTAGTGATCGAGGCTCTCTCTTGGCTGGGTATCCAGCTGTAGCAAGGGTTCTCTTTATGATGTCGTTGACTTCATTATGTCTTGCATGCCAGCCCTTGATTTTGGAACAGTTTAGACCATGTATATCATATTGGTCGGCTTGCGAATCGCTGCAAATGCATGTATATTCCGTATGAATTGGGTCGAGGCGTGTTCCCATTGCCGAAATGAGAACTGTTTGGAGGAAGTCCCCAGAGTGATGTGCACTCAAAGTTAGGAGACAGACAGTCTCCGTATCTGATGTTACAGCCCTAAGCATGTTGGCAAGCATCTTATCAGTGATGGGGCCATCCCAGCTTGACTGTTTGTAGGCCAGTTCTGCACTAGGTTTTGGTGCTGAAGCAGCAAGAGTCTTCCATACAGTGATTGCACTGGTGTAGCTAGGGTCCTGTATTCCTGCTGAATCACTGAGGTTGTCCGGGAGAATTTGTTTTGTTAACTCATTTGATGCTATGGAAGAGGATAGGAAAGCTGGTAGGGCAATCTGGGAGGATTTGCGTACTCCCAGCCCCCCAAGCCTGACTGGAAGTGAGGCTTGCAACCACTGTCCATCTTCGAGGGAAAGATTCAATACACTCTTTAGCATGATCTTGAGGAGAGTCATATTCCTTGAGTTTCAGACTGCTGAAGGCTGGGGAGCATCTCAGGAAGTATGTAAGTTTTGGGATTGACAGGCACCTGGTGAGTAGGTAGAAGGCATCATGTGTATCGATGTTTTTCATCCTGCCTTGCATCGTCCTGAGGTCTTGAGATTTTTTTTTCTAGGACCAGATCGATGGCATTGGGCCCAAGAGGAGCACCAAGGAGAGTGCTGTTGGCTGGATCAATGGCTCGTGCCCCTGGTAAAACAGCACTAATGGTCTGGATCATCTGTTGATTGGTAGAAACTATTTCACATTTGGTGGGGTTTAATGATAGGCCCAGGCTCTCTCCTATGTCTTTAATTTTCCTGATGTCTTCTAGTAGAGATTCTGCAGTGCCAGCTAGGGTACCATCATCCAAGAACCAGATATTGAGCTCACTGGAGAGCACTTTTGTGACTTCCTTGATGACCAGACAGAATAGAAAGGGAGCTAGAAGGTCCCTCTGTTGCACACCCTCACACAAGTCAATTTCATGGTCCCCAAACAATAGTTTAGAAGCCACACTATAACATGATTCTATGAAGTGATAGAGGGAAGGGAAGTGTCTAGAAACTGCTTGGAGAGCAGCATCCCTTCTGACTGAGTTGAAAGCATTGGCAAAGTCCAATTTGATCAAGGCTTTTTCATTGGACATGTTGTTGATGTATACTCGTGCTGCTTCACAGCCTTGTTGAACACCAAAACCGAGCTGAGTTGGTTTCAACATTGAGGCAGCATCTTGACTCACCATTCGTACTGCAGCCTTGGCAACTAGGCGCCGAAGGGTGTTGCCCACTGCAATGGGCCTGATTCCTCCATCCTTTTTCCGGAGGGCACGAAGTGAGGCACCAAAGAAAAGGGGTGTAATGGCCTCTGGGACACAGCCAGCCAGGCACACATTGGAAAATTTGGTGAGTTCAGACAGCAACCTCTCTGAAACCTCACCAAGTGCTGGATTGAGCATTTGTTTTAAGTGTTGTGGCCTTAAACTGGTGAAACCTCCTGCTGAGCCCTGTAGAAATGACATAGCAGCTTTATACACATCGGCGTCCTGTAGGTTAAATCTTCTTCACCTGCTGCAATGTCAGGAAGGTCAGTGGGTGGATGTTTGTTCTTCAGGGCTTGTGCTGTAATGACGTCCTTACGAGCGATGGTATCCACACTGGTTATAAGCCTCAGTGCTCCAATAGTATTATCCCCTTCTATTTTTCTGCTAATTTGGGCCCTGATTTTTGAGGCTTCAGGTGTCCTGTTGTTGATTTGCCCGGCGGGTGTTTGACGCCCTGGAGGGGAGACGGAAGAGGTTGTCATCTTTAGGGAATGCATTTATTGCCCTAGTAACATATGTTGTTAGTGACTTGTCCCTCCTTGGTGGGACAGCCAAATAAGCATTGCCAAATAGAAATAGGTTGTGCCAGGATCCGTTGTTTGCAGGAGCATCGTTGACTTTCTTCAAGAGGTCAGTGAATGTGCTGGCAGCTTGATGGCGAGCTGCTTTGTTGTGTCAGCGTCCTGGTGGATGTTAATTTGATTGCAGATTTTAGTTCCTCTGTAGAGGTGAAGTCAGGGTGGCTGTCAGCTCTGTCTGCTGGGAGGGTCTGTTGGCTGTTCCCATTTGGAGCCCTTCTGGAGCCTAGACATGCATTGTGTGCACGGATGTTGCCAGTTGAGGGATTGAGTGCACATACTCTGTGGCACACCTGGCAGTTGCCTCGTGGACGGATTCCACGGCGTTGGCTCTGTCGTGGAGATTCCTGGGAACCCAGCAATTCTTGTGACATTGCTGACATCGTGGGGGTGGAAGGGCGCCAGCTGTGAGTAACGGGTGAAGGACGGCATGGATGCATGGAGGGTGAGGGTGGGGCAGAAGGGAGTGGGAGTGTGAGTAATTGGTGAGGGCACTAAACGGCAACACCCTTGGTCAGGAAGTCAGTAGGCCTATACACACACAACCCGCACATAGAAAAGAGGAGCTTACGACCGAAACGTCGTCGTAAGCTCCTCTTTTCTATGTGCGGGTTGTGTGTATTGTTCCAGTCACGGTATTGTGCCTTTTTTTGTTAGTCAGTAGGCCTAGACCGGGATGTAGGGAGGAGAACAGGGGTGGGGGGCGATGGGAGTGGCCCTATCTGTTCACTAAAGATGCACATCACTAAATTTTGATAATTGTTATACACTTATTCTTTTTAGAAAAATTCTCGCCATTTGGCGAGGGTGGTGTTGAGGGGATCCTGCCAGTGGAGGTGTGGGTGATGTTTGTTTACCCTCTGTTATGCCGGGGTGGGAGTGGGTTTTCAGGACTCTGTCATTGGATGATGAACAGAACATCTCGGTTAACAGTGAGAACACGGTGATTAGTGTGCCAAATGGCGAGTATTTTTCTAAATAGAATAAGTGTATATCAATTATCAAAAGTTAGTGATGTGCATCTTTAGTGAACAGATAGGGCCACTCCCATCGCCCCCCATCCCTGTTCCCCTCCCCACATCCCGGTCTAAGCCTACTGACTAACAAAAAAGGGCACAATACCGTGACTGGAACAATACACACAACCCACACACTACATGAACACTACACTTTCACTGATACAGAAGCAACGGTCTGATGCAGTATATATATATATATATATATATATATATATATATATATATATATATATATATATATATATATATATATATATATATATATATAATTTTTTTTTTTTTTTTTCAACAAGTCGGCCTTCTTCCACCGATAATATATATATATATATATATTCTCGTGCCGAATAGGTTAAATTGGACAATCAGCAAGAACTCGTTTAAAATTAAGTAGTTTCTAAAATTTTCTCTTATACGTTTAAATATATATTTTTTTTATTTATGTTAATGTAAAAATTAATAGAAGATGGGCAGTAGGACCAAGATACTCTTCCAATCAGACTAGGAGGCATTTGTGTCCACAAGTCATCAAGATTGCGTTACCTGCTTTCCTGTCTTCATGTGTTACATCCAGTGGAGTTGTAGCAGTGATTCTTCCTGAGCATCTTAGGAACAAGATTGGAGTCCAGGACCAAAAGATCGTTGATGGACCCACCTTCTGGGATAATCTAACAGGCTCTGAAACTAGACCTGTGCCCCCCAATAACTAGTCACACTGGCCCAGTGTCACTGTAACATGAAAAGTCAATAAAAATATTTATTGTATTTAAATATTTCATGTGATATTTTAAAAATACGTACAGGAATTTACACTATACCATGTGGGGTGGGGGGAACAACAAGATCTCTGGACATTAGGATCACACAACACTAAAATGCTTGCAGAAATGATGACTAAAAACACGTGTGTTCAACATAGGGACGATGCTGGACACCTCTTGAAATTCAGTGAGGCTAAACTAGTGATTAAAGAAGACGATTTAAGACGGAGAAAATGCATAAGAGCTGCAATAATTGCTATCAGCAACACTATCCAACAAAAGTTCGGCAGTTAAAGTATCTCAAAATTGTTAATCAACAGGATATTACCCATTCTGGAGACGGCTGTAACATATCAAAAGATCCCTCTCTAACCCACCCGTCTCACCACATTAGTTCCACCACTGCTACCACTACTACCTCTACCCACGCGACACTTCACCTGACTCCTGCCACTATATAAATTCGTTTTGTTAGTTATCTCTGTATTAGGACTGAAGAAGCCACTCGTGGCGAACCATTTCCTTTAATAAATGTCCTGAACTGTACACAAGTGCCGTTTTCCACACCTTGTCGGTATCACAATACCATTTCTTTCAAACCATGAAATATTTGTAATAGAGAATGGTAAACCGTGAAATATTTCTAACAGACATCGGTAAACCATGAAATATTTGTAATAGAGAATAGTAAACCATGAAATATTTGTAACAAAATGGTAAACAATGAAAATCTAACAGGCAATGGTAAACCATGAAATTTCTTAATTGCTTAATGTGTTGGCAAGTTTAGAACATCCAGTACAAGAGTTGCTCCCTGGGTATACAAACACTGTCATGACCACACTCGCCCAGAGTACTCAGTGAGTGTTTCTGCTGGCTGAAGAATCACGTTAGCTTCCTCAACCCCGGGTGACTACCTGCCAATAAAACTTATTACATACTGACTCTTAAGTATGATTGAACTGTCCGGAATGCTGCAATTATAACCTGCTACAAGAAGTTTACCTTGACTTTCTCAAGGCTCAGTGAGAAAACAATGTGTGTATCAGCCAGTTAAGTACAGACCAAACGAGTACAAACCTGGCTGCTGCTTTGCGTACCACCTGGCTGCTGCTTTGCGTACCACCTGGCTGCTGCTTTGCTTGCCACCTGGCTGCTGCTTTGCTTGCCACCTGGCTGCTGCTTTGCTTACCACCTGGCTGCTGCTCTGCTTACCACCTGGCTGCTGCTCTGCTTACCACCTGGCTGCTGCTCTGCTTACCACCTGGCTGCTACTTTGCTTACCACCTGGCTGCTACTTTGCTTACCACCTGGCTGCTGCTTTGCTTGCCACCTGACTGCTGCTTTGCTTACCACCTGGCTGCTGCTTTGCGTACCACCTGGCTGCTGCTTTGCTTACCACCTGGTTGCTGCTTTGCTTACCACCTGGCTGCTGCTTTGCTTGCCACCTGGCTGCTGCTTTGCTTGCCACCTGGCTGCTGCTTTGCGTACCACCTGGCTGCTGCTTTGCTTACCACCTGGCTGCTGCTTTGCTTGCCACCTGGATGCTACTTTGCTTACCACCTGGCTGCTACTTTGCTTACCACCTGGCTGCTACTTTGCTTACCACCTGGCTGCTACTTTGCTTACCACCTGACTGCTGCTTTGCTTACCACCTGGCTGCTGCTTTGCGTACCACCTGGCTGCTGCTTTGCTTGCCACCTGGCTGCTACTTTGCTTACCACCTGGCTGCTGCTTTGCTTACCACCTGGCTGCTGCTTTGCTTACCACCTGGCTGCTGCTTTGCGTACCACCTGGCTGCTGCTTTGCTTGCCACCTGGCTGCTACTTTGCTTACCACCTGGCTGCTGCTTTGCTTACCACCTGGCTGCTGCTTTGCTTACCACCTGGCTGCTGCTTTGCTTACCACCTGGCTGCTGCTTTGCTTACCACCTGGCTGCTGCTTTGCTTACCACCTGGCTGCTGCTTGCTTACCACCTGGCTGCTGCTCTGCTTACCACCTGGCTGCTGCTCTGCTTACCACCTGGCTGCTGCTCTGCTTACCACCTGGCTGCTGCTCTGCTTACCACCTGGCTGCTGCTCTGCTTACCACCTGGCTGCTGCTCTGCTTACCACCTGGCTGCTGCTCTGCTTACCACCTGGCTGCTGCTCTGCTTACCACCTGGCTGCTGCTCTGCTTACCACCTGGCTGCTGCTCTGCTTACCACCTGGCTGCTGCTTTAATGAAAGCTGAAAGAAAGGAGCAACAGGTGGTTTAGAGGCTTTCTCGTACACTTCCACCCGTCCCAGCATTGATCCCAGGTCCACTAGAACTTAAGCACATGTTTGCATAACTTATCACAATGTTCGTGATTGTTTGCCACAGTGTTCTTCATGATCATTGTTTACCAGTGTTCTTCATAATCATTGTTTACCAGTGTTCTTCATGATCATTGTTTACCAGTGTTCTTCATGATCATTGTTTACCAGTGTTCATGATAATTGTTCATGATCATTGTTTACCACAGTGTTCTTCATGATTATTATTCATGATCATTGTTATTCACGATCATTGTTTACCACAGTGTTCTTCATGATCATTGTTTACCACAGTGTTCTTCATGGTCATTGTTTACCACAGTGTTCTTCATGGTCATTGTTTACCACAGTGTTCTTCATGGTCATTGTTTACCACAGTGTTCTTCATGATCATTGTTTACCACAGTGTTCTTCATGATCATTGTTTACCACAGTGTTCTTCATGATCATTGTTTACCACTGTTCTTCATGATCATTGTTTACCACAGTGTTCTTCATGATCATTGTTTACCACAGTGTTCTTCATGATCATTGTTTACCACAGTGTTCTTCATGATACACACACAACCCCTGTCTGCTGGCCTCTATATATACTCCCTCCTTCTCTTCTTTTTGTTAGTGTGACTTTGTAAATGGTCCAAGTCATATACCATGAGCTGCCACTTTTCTTAAGTCTTTTGTGAGGTACTCTATCGAAGGCTTTTCTGAAATCCAAATAATCAATATCATATTCTTTATTACTGTCTACTGCTTCAAATGTTTTATTGAAGAACGTTAGTAAATTTGACAGGCAGGAACGTCTCGTGAACCCATGCTGAGATTCATTAATCAAATTATGCTCTTGGAGATGATTTCTAATAATATCAGCTATAATTGATTCTAATAATTTGCCTACTACAAATACTATCGACGTCAGGCTGATTGGAGGGCAATTTGATGGGATGGACTTATCACCTGATTTGAATATAATAACTACATTAGATATCTTCCACCTCTCTGGCACAACACCAGTTAGGATGGACGCATTAAACACCCTCTATAATGGCTAAGTTCCATCTTGCATTCTTTAAGTACCCTGGAAAACAACTCGTCGGGTCACGGGGACTAATTTTGTTTCAGTTAGATAACCATGTCCCTCGTGACAGTAATATTCGTTCAGGGCAGTGGTTGATTGATGTACCTCAGGGCATTGATTGATTGACGTACCTCAGGGCAGTGGCTGACTGATGTATCTCAGGGAAGTGGCTGACTGATGTACCTCAGAGCAGTGACTGACATACCTCAGGGCAGTGCCAAATGTACCCCAGGGCAGTGGCTGACTGAAGTACCTCAGGGCAGTGGCTGACTGAAGTACCTAAGGGTAGTGGCTGACTGAAGTACCTCAGGGCAGTAGCTGATTGATGTACTTCAGGGCAGTGTCTGATTGATGTACCTCATGACTCGGCAGTCATATCCCGACTCTTTAAATTTTACCATGTTTCAGTAATTGCAATGACATCAAAGTTCCTAGGACTCGCTACCAAACTTAATTCATTAATCTTATTTCTTGCACTTCGACTGTTACAGTTGCTACTACCACAACACTTATAGTTGCTACTACCACAACACTTATAGTTGCTACTACCACAACACTTATAGTTGCTACTACCACAACACTTATAGTTGCTACTACCACAACACTGTTATAGTTGATACTACCACAACACTGTTACAGTTGCTACTACCACAACACTGTTACAGTTGCTACTACCACAACACTGTTACAGTTGCTACTACCACAACCCTGTTATAGTTGCTACTACCACAACACTGTTATAGTTGCTACTACCACAACACTGTTATAGTTGCTACTACCACAACACTTATAGTTGCTACTACCACAACACTTATAGTTGCTACTACCACAACACTTATAGTTGCTACTACCACAACACTTATAGTTGCTACTACCACAACACTTATAGTTGCTACTACCACAACACTTATAGTTGCTACTACCACAACACTTATAGTTGCTTCTACCACAACACTGTTATAGTTGCTACTACCACAACACTGTTACAGTTGCTACTACCACAACACTTATAGTTGCTACTACCACAACACTGTTATAGTTGCTACTACCACAACACTGTTATAGTTGATATTACCACAACACTGTTATAGTTGCTACTACCACAACACTGTTATAGCTGCTACTACCACAACACTGTTATAGTTGCTACTACCACAACACTGTTATAGTTGCTACTACCACAACACTGTTATAGTTGCTACTACCACAACACTGTTATAGCTGCTACTACCACAACGCTGTTATAGTTGCTACTACCACAACACTGTTATAGTTGCTACCACCACAACACTGTTATAGTTGCTACCACCACAACACTGTTATAGTTGCTACCACCACAACACTGTTATAGTTGCTACCACCACAACACTGTTATAGTTGCTACCACCACAACACTGTTATAGTTGCTACCACCACAACACTGTTATAGTTGCTACTACCACAACATTAACACGGTTCTAGTTGGTACTACCACAACACGGTTCTAGTTGGTACTACCACAACACGGTTCTAGTTGGTACTACCACAACACGGTTCTAGTTGGTACTACCACAACATTAACACTGTTCTAGTTGGTACTACCACAACAATAACACGGTTCTAGTTGGTACTAATACAACATTAACACGGTTCTAGTTGGTACTACCACAACATTAACACGGTTCTAGTTGGTACTACCACAACATTAACACGGTTCTAGTTATTACCACAACATTAACACGGTTCTAGTTATTATCACAACATTAACACGGTTCTAGTTATTACCACAACATTAACACGGTTCTAGTTATTACCACAACATTAACACGCTTCTAGTTATTACCACAACATTAACACGCTTCTAGTTATTACCACAACATTAACACGGTTATAGTTATTACCACAACATTAACACGGTTCTAGTTATTACCACAACATTAACACGGTTCTAGTTATTACCACAACATTAACACGGTTCTAGTTGGTACTACCACAACATTAACACGGTTCTAGTTATTATCACAACATTAACACGGTTCTAGTTATTACCACAACATTAACACGGTTCTAGTTATTACCACAACATTAACACGGTTCTAGTTATTACCACAACATTAACACGGTTCTAGTTATTACCACAACATTAACACGGTTCTAGTTATTACCACAACATTAACACGATTCTAGTTATTACCACAACATTAACACGGTTCTAGTTATTACCACAGTTTATAATATTTTGCAGCTACTGTTCTTGTAACTTGCTCTGGAGTTAATATCTGCATCTAGAGCATGCATCTAGAGCATGCATCTAGAGCTTGCATCTAGAGCTTGCATCTAGAGCTTGCATCTAGAGCTTGCATCTAGAGCTTGCATCTAGAGCTTGCATCTAGAGCTTGCATCTAGAGCTTGCATCTAAAGCATGCATGTAGAGCTTGCATCTAGAGCATGCATCTAGAGCTTGCATCTAGAGCATGCATCTAGAGCATGCATCTAGAGCATGCATCTAGAGCATGCATCTAGAGCATGCATCTAGAGCATGCATCTAGAGCATGCATCTAGAGCATGCATCTAGAGCATTCATCAAGAGCATTCATCAAGAGCATACATCTAGAGCATGCATCTAGAGCATGCATCTAGAGCATGCATCTAGAGCATGCATCTAGAGCATGCATCTAGAGCATGCATCTAGAGCATGCATCTAGAGCATGCATCTAGAGCATGCATCTAGAGCATGCATCTAGAGCATGCATCTAGAGCATGCATCTAGAGCTTGCATCTAGAGCTTGCATCTAGAGCTTGCATCTAGAGCATGCATCTAGAGCTTGCATATAGAGCTTGCATCTAGTGCTTGCATCTAGAGCATGCATCTAGAGCTTGCATCTAGAGCATACATCTAGAGTATGCATCAAGAGCTTGCATCTAGAGCATTCATCAAGAGCATTCATCTAGAGCATTCATCTAGAGCATTCATCTAGAGCATGCATCTAGAGCATGCATCTAGAGCATGCATCTAGAGCATGCATCTAGAGCATGCATCTAGAGCATGCATCTAGAGCATGCATCTAGAGCATGCATCTAGAGCATGCATCTAGAGCATGCATCTAGAGCATGCATCTAGAGCTTGCATCTAGAGCTTGCATCTAGAGCTTGCATCTAGAGCTTGCATCTAGAGCTTGCATCTAGAGCTTGCATCTAGAGCTTGCATCTAGAGCATGCATCTAGAGCATGCATCTAGAGCATGCATCTAGAGCTTGCATCTAGAGCTTGCATCTAGAGCATGCATCTAGAGCATGAATCTAGAGCTTGCATATAGAGCTTGCATCTAGAGCATTCATCAAGAGCATACATCTAGAGTATGCATCAAGAGCTTGCATCTAGAGCATGCATCTAGAGCTTGCATGTAGAGCATTCATCAAGAGCATACATCTAGAGTATGCATCAAGAGCTTGCATCTAGAGCATGCATCTAAAGCTTACATCTAGAGCATACATCAAGCGCATACATCTAGAGCATGCATCTAGAGCATGCATCTAGAGCATACATCTAGAGCATACATCTAGAGCTTGCATCTAGAGCATACATCTAGAGCATACGTCTAGAGCATACGTCTAGAGCATACATCTAGAGCATACGTCTAGAGCATACGTCTAGAGCATACATCTAGAGCATACATCTAGAGCATGCATCTAGAGCATGCATCTAGAGCATGCACTCTGGATAAGTGGCTGCTGCTGTAACATCTTGTCTAATTAAAAGTGACACTGTGTCGCCTTGTAAACAGCGCAGTTAGAGGCAGAGATTAAGTCTGACAAGTCTTCTGTTTGGCGTCACTAACCTCTTCAGAGATCGTCCCATCATGTCTTGGTTACACTGACCACGAGGAATGTACTTCTGGTGTAGACCCAGGATGTAACTCGTTAAAGCATTGGGTTGGTTGTCAACACGGCTCGGTAGCAATGCGCATCTAACTCTCTCTCTCTCTCTCAACTAATTTCTCCTGTTGATACGTATCACTGCTCTCTGAACGTCGCTCACTATGCTTAAGAATAACGCACGTCTAAGATACTGTTGAAATTATCACAGTGTCAATATTTGTTTTAAATACTGATGTTTTGTTATGCGTCAGTATCTAGCTTGCTACACGACACATTTCCTATGTTCATGAATGGTATACAATACCGACTAGATGAAAATTAGACACATGTGCAACATCTGGGTAGCTTTATTGTAGACGTTTCGCTATCCAGTGGCTTTATCAATAAAGATTCTAGGACAAAATTTGAAGACAGTAGAACTATATACAAAATATGAGGTAATCAGTCCTTACATTTACTATCAACGACGTATTCTTCAGCGGTATTGGTCCGTCTGTGTATTTTCCCGAACATTTCTACCGTTGAATATTCTTATTTTTGGAACGTTATTGGCTTTTGTATATTTGTGTGAACAGCGCTAATTTACGCTAGTCTACGGGGCGGCACCGTAAAGTTACCATGGAGACAGTTGATGAATAGATTGTGATCCAGACCAGTGAAATCGTAATATAGTTTGCCATCTGGACACTCCGTTACTTTTATATCATTTAATTATATTCTGAGTAGTAAAGCTGTGGACTATGAGAGAATAAAAGTCAGATTTTAAACAGGATGAGCCATGAGCAAATGAAGACGCCGAAATTCTCTTTGAGTTCCTTTCCTCGGGTTTTCAGTGATCTTTTTCGCAGTTAAATAAGTTTTAGATTTTTTAGAAATAGCTCACCGCATCAGTGTCACATCCAGCCAGATCTTCTTGTAACTCATCACACTGTGTATTTTTCACTAACTTAAGAGCATTAGAGGATGCTTCTACTAATGAAACTCGTATCATCACTGTTAACTCAAAATACATGCATCCTCCTTCCATCCACAGAGAACACGTATTGCAATATTCTCATCTTTCCATGACAATGACTTTATCCTATTTCGAAGATTATGTTCTGCAGGGAAGGAAGACGGTCCTGATCAGGCAGCCTCCGCTCGGGAGCACACCGTAAGCTGATCATCTCAAGGCAGATTCTCTCCTCTTTCATGATACGATATTGAATCTATGCAGACTTTGTTCTTATTTAAAATGCTTCATATTCCTCGTGCTCTCCCAAGTGAAATACACAGCTCCTCCTCTGAGTTATATACATTTTCCCCCCCATACAGTTTGCGAGGCTTCACTCCACATTGCTGGAAAATGATCTTGCAAGGCATGTTTATTTACTTTAGCTGGAGTTGATGCTAGCGACGGTGTGTGTTGCAACATACAGCAGAAGAAAGAAACACTTTGTAGAACTGTGTGTATGTGAGGACATATGACTGGTTGTTGTGTGTTGATATTCCACTCTTCCTGACCCAACACTTGAATCATAATTAAATAAACTATATATTTGATAAATGTCTCTCTGAAGGTCAGACTCAGTCATTTACTGGACAGGTTAACTGACTCATTCTGTAGTATTTATGAGTCAGTAATAAGATGGGTATTCTGACTCATACTGTACTAGTTATGAGTCAGTATAAAACGGGTATGTAGTTAGTTATGAGTCAGTAATAAGTCGTATACTGACTCTACCAATACGCACTCTAGCAAGGCCGTCATGTGGCACACACTTCAAAATCTAAGGTCAAAAGCTTCTCAAATTATATTTACCTGAATTAATCTCATATGAGGAGAGTAATTATTTTTTCCAACGGTAACACCGATTCCATTGCTCGATTTTTTTTCTCCGTTAACGTATGTAGAGAGAACAAAATTATTTAATCGTGATGGTGATTTTGGGTGACAGAAAACCCACTCAAGTCTCCTCCAAGTTGAGAGATTTTAGCAGAGAAACACACAATCAACAGATTTTGTCCAGTCACTGTCATGATATGAGGGTTTTGTCCAGTCACTGTCATGATATGAGGGTTTTGTCCAGTCACAACCATTCTGAAGGACTTCCAAGTTATCACCTGTTGTCCAGCCACTACCCTCTGAGTGGCTGTCCAGTCACCACCTTGACGAGTGTTCAGTCACCACCTTGACGAGTGTTCAGTCACCACCTTGACGAGTGTTCAGTCACCACCTTGACGAGTGTTCAGTCACCACCTTGACGAGTGTTCAGTCACCACCTTGACGAGTGTTCAGTCACCACCTTGACGAGTGTTCAGTCACCACCTTGACGAGTGTTCAGTCACCACCTTGACGAGTGTTCAGTCACCACCTTGACGAGTGTTCAGTCACCACCTTGACGAGTGTTCAGTCACCACCTTGACGAGTGTTCAGTCACCACCTTGACGAGTGTTCAGTCACCACCTTGAACAGAGCGCTTGTCTAGTCACCACCATACTGAGAGACTATTCAGTCACCAACTTAAACTGTCTAGTCACCACAATACCGAGACTTTGTCTTACGACCACACTGAAAGAAGTCTACAAGACACCACCAGGGTGTCTTGGAATAATGAACAAGAAATCGACAAAGTGATTAAAAATTTCACAAATATTTCTTCTGGAAATCCCACATTGTGGAGACAAATTTAATGGTTTATGGACGTTCACCTTAACTAACAGCTAGGTTCTATTTACCTATCACTTTACTAGATAGACCCAGCGGGGCTTAACCTGATTGACCGACTTACAGACACTTCATACAGAGTTGAAACCTGTTAAATTGTACCTAAATTTTGGTTAAATACTTTCCTAAGCCTAATTTTGTCGTTTCGTTTGTCATTATATTATCACAGCGCCAGTGACCCAGAACTGTGATGTGAACGCCCTCGTTGAGAACACTGTGATGTGAACGCCCTCGTTGAGAACACTGTGATGTGAACGACCTCGTTGAGAACACTGTGATGTGAACGACCTCGTTGAGAACACTGTGATGTGAACGACCTCGTTGAGAACACTGTGATGTGAACGACCTCGTTGAGAACACTGTGATGTGAACGACCTCGTTGAGAACACTGTGATGTGAACGACCTCGTTGAGAACACTGTGATGTGAACGACCTCGTTGAGAACACTGTGATGTGAACGACCTCGTTGAGAACACTGTGATGTGAACGACCTCGTTGAGAACACTGTGATGTGAACGACCTCGTTGAGAACACTGTGATGTGAACGACCTCGTTGAGAACACTGTGATGTGAACGACCTCGTTGAGAACACTGTGATGTGAACGACCTCGTTGAAAACACTGTGATGTGAACGACCTCGTTGAGAACACTGTGATGTGAACGACCTCGTTGAGAACACTGTGATGTGAACGACCTCGTTGAGAACATTGTGATGTGAACGACCTCGTTGAGAACATTGTGATGTGAACGACCTCGTTGAGAACACTGTGATGTGAACGACCTCGTTGAGAACACTGTGATGTGAACGACCTCGTTGAGAACATGTGATGTGAACGACCTCGTTGAGAACACTGTGATGTGAACGACCTCGTTGAGAACACTGTGATGTGAACGACCTCGTTGAGAACACTGTGATGTGAACGACCTCGTTGAGAACACTGTGATGTGAACGACCTCGTTGAGAACACTGTGATGTGAACGACCTCGTTGAGAACACTGTGATGTGAACGACCTCGTTGAGAACACTGTGATGTGAACGACCTCGTTGAGAACACTGTGATGTGAACGACCTCGTTGAGAACACTGTGATGTGAACGACCTCGTTGAGAACACTGTGATGTGAACGACCTCGTTGAGAACACTGTGATGTGAACGACCTCGTTGAGAACACTGTGATGTGAACGACCTCGTTGAGAACACTGTGATGTGAACGACCTCGTTGAGAACACTGTGATGTGAACGACCTCGTTGAAAACACTGTGATGTGAACGACCTCGTTGAGAACACTGTGATGTGAACGACCTCGTTGAGAACACTGTGATGTGAACGACCTCGTTGAGAACACTGTGATGTGAACGACCTCGTTGAGAACACTGTGATGTGAACGACCTCGTTGAGAACATTGTGATGTGAACGACCTCGTTGAGAACACTGTGATGTGAACGACCTCGTTGAGAACACTGTGATGTGAACGACCTCGTTGAGAACACTGTGATGTGAACGACCTCGTTGAGAACACTGTGATGTGAACGACCTCGTTGAGAACACTGTGATGTGAACGACCTCGTTGAGAACACTGTGATGTGAACGACCTCGTTGAGAACACTGTGATGTGAACGACCTCGTTGAGAACACTGTGATGTGAACGACCTCGTTGAGAACACTGTGATGTGAACGACCTTGTTGAGAACACTGTGATGTGAACGACCTCGTTGAGAACACTTTGATGTGAACGACCTCGTTGAGAACACTTTGATGTGAACGACCTCGTTGAGAACACTGTGATGTAAACGACCTCGTTGAGAACACTGTGATGTGAACGACCTCGTTGAGAACACTGTGATGTGAACGACCTCGTTGAGAACACTGTGATGTGAACGACCTCGTTGAGAACACTGTGATGTGAACGACCTCGTTGAGAACACTGTGATGTGAACGACCTCGTTGAGAACACTGTGATGTGAACGACCTCGTTGAGAACACTGTGATGTGAACGACCTCGTTGAGAACACTGTGATGTGAACGACCTCGTTGAGAACACTGTGATGTGAACGACCTCGTTGAGAACTGTGATGTGAACGACCTCGTTGAGAACACTGTGATGTGAACGCCCTCGTTGAGAACACTGTGATGTGAACGCCCTCGTTGAGAACACTGTGATGTGAAGGACCTCGTTGAGAACACTGTGATGTGAAGGACCTCGTTGAGAACTGTGATGTGGGATTCGGATGACATCTCTGAGAGTATTGGGATGTAATTGATCTTGTAGAAAGTAATGAAATGCAAATTACCTAGTTGAAAATATATACGATATTTTGAGGCTGTTTATATTTTGCATGGTCTACATGGATGAACTGTTGTTGATGAGACTTTAGTCCAATTACGACTAATGTTCAAATCAGGGAACCCAAGGCAGGTGAATCCTCAAACTCACAGGTCACTGAGTGGGGAAATTGTCTATGAAAGTCTGTATTTGGGGGTCACAGTGGTGGCCCATGCTAACTTTCCTGTGATGTTTAGAAATATATGCAGTTGGATACAACCTTCTAGAGCCAGCTGGCGAAGTGGTTAACACACTGGCCGCGAGTTTCAGGACTTGCCTGCCATAGGTTCGAGTCCCATATATTCTGTGAGTTGCTTTCTGTCGAGTTATTGCTGCTTCGTGAGTTATGACCATTGTTGTTTTTGAGATCGTATCTCAGTATTGTATTTTGTGCGTTAGTTATATGAAATAATTGTAATATTTGAGATGACTAATATTTTTATTATGTTACTATGCTCAGTAGGGTTTGATAAGAACCCGTCACCTCTGTACTCCTGTATTTTTTTTTTTTGCGCTAAACCTCACAGGGTGAGCTGCGGGTGCCCAATAAACTAGCCGCCCAGGCTAGTTCATTAAAGATAAAATCTTGTTCTAGTGCTGAGATGCAGATGACCTATTAAGCATCAGAACACAGACAGCATCGTTGAAAATAGTGGGATGAAGATGACCTCTCAGGAGGACATTGGAAGAGGGAAGCAAATGCTCCTAGTGTTGACGCTGGCTGCACTAGCACCTCTGAACACGTCGAGTCTCATGGCGATAAGTGCCGAGTGTGACGTACGATCTCGTAGACAGCCTTCAAAGCAGCTACTTGAAGCACCGACGAACATTGTTGACATTCATGATAAACAATCTTGTCAGGAAACCTCAGACAACGTGTTAATAATAGTGCTGTTGTTGGGTCTGTTGTTGACGTGATACTGACCAAGAATGCGCTGAAACATTACCTAAAGTTTCATCTACAAATTGTGGATTAATTGCGAGCTGCATAGCTCGTGGCCTGGTGGCAATGAGTACCTGGGTGTTAGTCGACTGGTGTGGGTCGCATCCTGGGACAAAACTGACCTAATTTGCCCGAAATGCTCTGCACAACAAGCGACTTTCTACATAGTAGTATGTTATTGATGTCAGCTATGGTCGGTATACCTTGTACATGTACGTGTAGAAATAATTATTATTATTATTATTATTATTATTATTATTATTATTATTATAATTATTATATTTCAATGTAAAGTAAGTACGAAAAAGGTGGAACAATTCACACTTGAAGATACAGTCAGTAATTAAGTTATCGACTGCATCAAAGTGTCGTTTACTCCACTATATATTAGATTTACGTTCGTGTTGATTAACCGAGTGTCCATGGTTCAATCCCTGGCACGAGTGAAAACGTTGGGCATGTTTCCTTACACCTACTGTCCCTCTTCACCTAGCAGTAGGTAGGTACCTGGGTGTTAGTCGACTGGTGTGGGTCGCATCCTGGGGGACAAGACTGAAAGACCACAATGGAAGTAAAACAGACAGTCCTCGATGACGCACTGACTTTCTTGGGTTATCATAGGTGGCTAACCCTCTAGGTTAAAAATCCGAACAAATTTGATCTTATCTTAGACAGCTTGTACGGTGTTTGTTTCTCAGCAATTTAACAATGAATGCAATTAAGAGTTTTCTCTTGATAATAAACAGTGTTAATTCCAATATAATTAACTAGGTAATATACATCTACAGTTTGAATAATGTTTTCTCTTGATAATTATATTGGCACTAACATTATTTATTCCTGTTTTCCATTTATACACCTCAACTTATTCCCCCTAATTCTACGTCTTTCTAGAGAGTGCAGATTCAAGGCCCTCAGATTATCCTCATAGGGAAGATTTCTGATACATGGGATCAACTTTGTCATCCTCCTCTGTACGTTTTCCAGTGCATTTATATCCATTCTGTAATACGGTGACCAGAACTGCAGTACTCCACTACTACTACTACCACTTCTACTACTCCCTCCATTATTACCCCACTCTCTTGTACCCTCCCCTGTCTGCCTCCCTATATATACTCCTTCCACCTGTTCTGTGTTAGTGTGACTTTGTAAATGGTCCAAGTCGGGCCGAAACGTCGTCGTAAGCTCCTCTCTTTTTATATGTGTGGGTTGTGTGTGTATTGTTCCAGTCACGGTATTGTGCCTTTTTTTTGTTATTTACTGCAGCATAATCTAAATGAGGCCTAACCAAAGATATATAGAGTTGAAGAACAACCTGAGGACTTCTATTATTTATTCTTCTCGATATAAAGCCAAGGATTCCTTTAGCTTTATTGCGAACACTTATGCACTGTTGTCTTGGTTTCAGATTACTACTAACCAGAACTCCTAAATCCTTCTCGCAATCACAAGTATTAAGATCTACATTATTCAGTTTATATGTGGCATGATTATTATCCTGCCCAACATTTAGAACTTTGCATTTGTCTACATAAAACTGCATCTGCCACTTCTCCGACCACTGCATCAGTCTAGAGCACTCCAGGATGATTTGAATAATGTCCTCATTAGAATGAATTGGACGGCCTATTTTGGTGTCATCAGCAAATTTGCTTATGTTGCTATTTATTCCCTCATCTATGTCGTTTATGAAAATTGTAAACAACAGGGGCCCCAAAACTGACCCCCGCTTGAGACGTGCCCCCATTCTGATTTCTCTCCATTAATGCAAACTCTCTGCCGCCTTTTTGTCAACTATGCCTCTACCCAGGAAAAAAATTCTCCTCCTATTCCGTGTGCCTTAAGTTTCCTCAGTAGCCTCTGATGTGGAACTTTATCGAAAGCCTTACTGAAGTCCATATACACAATATCATATTCATTACCATGATCTACCTCCTCAAACACCTTAGTGAAAAAAGTTAGTAAATTCGTAAGACAGGAACGCCCCTTAGTAAAACCGTGTTGAGATTCATTAATCAATTTATGCTTTTCAAGATGGCTACGAATTGCCTCGGCAATTATTGATTCCATAAATTTACCAACTATGGAGGTTAGGCTTATTGGTCTATAGTTCGAAGCTAAGAACCTGTCACCTGCCTTGTAAATACGTATTACATTTGCCCTTTTCCACTTGTCTGGCACTATGCCAGTTTGTAGTGATATATTGAAAAGATTTGACAAAGGTTTGCTAAGTTCCTCTTTACATTCCTTTAAAACTCTTGCAAACAGTTCATCATGGCCTGGGGATTTGTTAGGTTTTAATTTCTCTATTTGTCTGAGGACCATGTCACTAGTTACCCCAGTCGAGCATAGTCTATTATCTTCCTGTTCTACATAATTTATTATTTCTGGAATTCCGGTAGTATCACACTACACAGGCATGCACATGCTAATAAAGAATCGTTCAGGATCCTGTACACTGTGTACGTTAGGCCCATACTGGAGTATGCAGCACCAGTTTCGAACCCACATCTTGCCAAGCACGTAAAGAAGCTAGAGAAAGTGCAAAGATTTGCAACAAGACTAGTCCCGGAGCTAAAGGGTATGTCCTACGAGGAGAGGTTAAGGGAAATCGACCTGACGACACTGGAAGACAGGAGAGAGATGGGGGACATGATAACGACATATAAGATACTAAGAGGAATTGACAAGGTGGACAGAGAAAGAATGTTCCAGAGATGGGACACAGCAACAAGGGGACACAGTTGGAAGTTGAAGACTCAGATGAATCACAGAGATGTTAGGAAGTATTTCTTCAGTCACAGAGTGGTCGTGAAGTGAAATAGTTTAGGAAGCGATGTAGTGGAGGCAGGCTCAATACATAGCTTTAAGAAGAGGTATGATGAAGCTCGTGGAGCAGGGAGAGTGACCCAGTAGCGGCCCGTGAAGAGGCGGGGCCAGGAGCTATGAATCGACCCCTGCAACGACAACTAGGTGAGTACAACTAGGTGAGTGTACACACAGCATTTCGACATCTTAATAAGGAATCGTTCAGAACCCTGTACACTGTGTACATTAGGCCCATACTAGAGTACGCAGCACCAGTTTGGAACCCACACCTACCCAAGCACATATAGAAACTAGAGAAAGTGCAAAGGTTTGCAACAAGACTAGTCCCGGAGCTAAGGGGTATGTCCTACGAGGAGAGGTTAAGGGAAATCGACCTGACGACAATGGAGGACAGGAGAGATAGGGGGGACATGATAACGACATATAAAATACTGAGAGGAATTGACAAGGTTGACAGAGACAGAATGTTCCAGAGATGGGACACAGCAACAAGGGGACACAGTTGGAAGTTGAAGACTCAGATGAATCACAGGGATGTTAGGAAATATTTCTTCAGTCACAGAGTAGTCGGAAGTGGAATAGCGGGAAGCGATGTGTGGAGGCGGTTCCATACACAGCTTTAGGAAGAGGTATGATAAAGCTCATGGCGCAGGGAGAATGACCCAGTAGCGGCCAGTGAAGAGGCGGGGCCAGGAGCTATGTCTCGACCCCTGCAACCACAACTAGGTGAGAACTAGGTGAGTACACACACAGACACACACACATACAGTAACACACACACAAACACACACACACACACACACACACACAAACACAAACACACAGACACACACACACATACACACACCACACACAACACACACAGACACACACAGACACACACACGACAAGACACACACACACAGACACACACACACAGACACACACACACAGACACACACAGACACACACACACAGACACACACAGACACACACAGACACACACAGACACACACAGACACACACACAGACACACACAGAACACACACAGACACACACACACAGACACACACAGACACACACAGACACACACAGACACATACAGACACATACAGACACACACAGACACACACAGCACACACAGACACACACAGACACACCAGACACACACAGACACACAAAAGACACACACAGACACACACAGACACACACAGACACACACACAGACACACACACAGACACACACACAGACACACACACAGACACACACACAGACACACAACACACACAGACACACACACACACACACACAGACACATACCACACCCACACACACACACATATATACACACACACACACACACATATATACACACACACACACACACACACACACACACACACACACATACAGTAACACACACACACGACACACACACACACACACACACACACACACACACCGAACTACAAAGGGATCTGGACAGCCTGCAAGTCTGGTCCAGCAACTGGCTCCTGGAGTTCAACCCCACCAAGTGCAAAGTCATGAAGATTGGGGAAGGGCAAAGAAGACCGCAGACGGAGTACAGCCTAGGGGGCCAGAGACTGCAAACCTCAATCAAGGAAAAAGATCTTGGGGTGAGTATAACACCAGACACATCTCCTGAGGCGCACATCAACCAAATAACTGCTGCAGCATATGGGCGCCTAGCAAACCTAAGAACAGCATTCCGACATCTTAATAAAGAATCGTTCAGGACCCTGTACACTGTGTACGTTAGGCCCATATTGGAGTATGCAGCACCAGTTTGGAACCCACACCTAGCAAGCATGTGAAGAAGCTCGAGAAAGTGCAAAGGTTTGCAACAAGACTAGTCCCGGAGCTAAGGGTATGTCCTACGAGGGGAGGTTAAGGAAATCGACCTGACGACACTGGAGAACAGGAGAGATAGGGGAGACATGATAACAACATATAAGATACTGAGAGGAATTGACAAAGTGGACAGAGACAGAATGTTCCAGAGATGGGACACAACAACAAGGGGACACAGATGGAAGTTGAAGACTCAGATGAATCACAGAGATGTTAGGAAGTATTTCTTCAGTCACAGAGTTGTCGGGAAGTGGAATAGTTTAGGAAGCGATGTAGTGGAGGCAGGCTCTATACATAGCTTTAAGCAGAGGTATGATAAAGCTCATGGCGCAGGGAGAGTGACCCAGTAGCGGCCAGTGAAGAGGCGGGGCCAGGAGCTTTGACTCGACCCCTGCAACCACAACTAGGTGAGTACAACTAGGTGAGTACCGTCCCTGAACCTTCAGGCAGTAAAAGCAATTCTCTGACGGGAAATTTGTTGTTAAGGATTTTAATAGTAGTGATGAAGGTGAAGACTGGTGGTGATGAGTGGTGGTAGTGATGACTGGTGGTGATGACTGGTGGTGATGACTGGTGGTGATGACTGGTGGTGATGACTGGTGGTGATGACTAGAGGTAGTGATAACTGGTGGTAGTGATGAATGATGGTGGTGATGAATGGTGGTAGTGCTGAATGATGGTGGTGATGACTTGTGATGACTGTTGGTAATGATGTGTGGTGGTATTGATGACTGGTGGTAGTGATGAATGGTGGTTGGTGGTAGTGATTAGTAGTGATGATTGGTGGTAAAGATTACTGGTGGTAAAGATTACTGGTGGTAATGATTGGTGTTAGTGATGACTGGTGGTAGTGAAGACTGATGTGATGAATGGTAATGATGTGGTGATTGTGGTACTGATGACCTGTGGTAATGATGAATGGTGTGATTGTTGATGGTGATGGCTGGTCTGATGGTGGTAGTGATGACTGGTGGTACTGACTGGTTGTAGTGATGACTGGTGGTACTGACTGGTTGTAGTGATGACTGGTGGTACTGACTGGTTGTAGTGATGGGGTGAAAACTGTTGGAAGCGATGACTAGTGGTAGTGATGACTGGTGTGATAGGGGTACTGATGACTGGTGGTAGTGATGACTGGTGTGATAGTGGTACTGATGACTGGTGGTAGTGATGACTGGTGTGATGGTGGTAGTGATGACTGGTGTGATGGTGGTACTGATGACTGGTGGTAATGATGACTAATGTATAGTGGTACTGATGACTGGTGGTACTGATGACGGAAGGGTACTGATGACTTGTGATAGTAGTACTGATGACTGGTGTGATAGTGGTACTGAGGACTGGGGTAGGATGACTGGTGTGATAGTGGTACTGATGACTGGTGGGTGATGACTGGTGTGATAGTGGTACTGATGACTGGTGGGGTGATGCCTGGTGCGATGGTGGTACTGATGACTGGTGGTGTGATGACTGGTGTGATAGTGGTACTGATGA
>WNWK01016415.1:0-44998 GCA_009830355.1 Cherax destructor | reverse complement strand
AATTAGATCTTTTTCCTGTCATGTGGGTGAATCTAATCAAACACTTTTTCTACCAGGGAAACCCCTATAACCGTGCTTCTTTTATATCTGTCACGGTATTTTTACTTTTTATTTGATCTTTGATGATATAAAAGTAATGCTTTACTGTTTTTGGTCATATCACTGGGAAAGAATGGACTTTCAATATTACGATCTAAATTTTTTCTTGCCGGTTTTTCCCTTTAGTGAAGGTTCATTAAACTGGTTATCCATTTGTTCTTCCACCCTTTTACCCCTCAACCTTTGCATTTATGATGTTATCTGTTAGTGGGGTATTAATGACGTTTGGGGTTTTGCCAAAATCAGTCATTCCAGTTTTGTTAATTTTTTGTTCAAGGCTGGGATTTTGTTTTCAAGTTGTGTCATCCTGGTATTTGTTGAGAAGTGCTTTCTTTGGGTCCATATTTTCATTGATTAATTTGATGATGTATGCTATTTATCGGATTTCGTCATCCGTGATTATCTGGGGTAAGCCAGTAAGGGGGAGCTTGTGGGGGGGGCAGCCATGTTTTTTGGAGGCCTGGGTGGTGGGGGGGGTGGGGGGTGCCGGGGCGTCCTGGGTGGGTGGTTAGGGGGGGGAGGTGTCCCGGGTTTTAGACAAGTTGATAGATTTCTTGGTGTTTTCTTGTTGATTTTGGAATTGGTTCTTCTGATTTAGTCTCTTTGAACACAGTAGTGGGGAAGTTGGTCCCAAAAAAGCTGTGGCTGGTAAGCTGTAGCTGGTGTGAGGCTGGTAAACTGGGTTAAGCAGGCGGGAAAAGCTGTAGGCTGGTGGCTGTGGCTGGTAAGTTGTGGCTCCCCTCTTTTTTTATAACCCTCTGCGGGACACGTCCACCCCTCAGTTCCCTGACGAGTTTAATTCTTTTCAGATGGCTGCGGGCCGATCCGAACGAATTTGTTCCAAGGAAAATTTTGAATTAGATTAATCAGTTCCAGCCCCCCAAAAAATTTCAAAACTTTCAAATACACTACATAATTTTTAGTTTGGGGGCTGCCCCATGTTAAAAACTTTTTTGAAACCCACCCCCCATACCCCCCCTCAATCTGATTCCCAATTTTTGTTAGCTAAGAATAATAATTATAATTTCTCATGTACTCACTTTCCTCCTTGATTTGTGCAGGTTTGGGGATGGTGGGGCCCCCTGTTTTCTTTTGGATTCTCCTCACAGCTACTCTACTAACAACCTTCTTGCCTGGACAAAAAGAAGATCTCCCCGAGCTGAGGAGGATGTGGGGTGGGGGGATGCATTACCACGACACAAAAAGGGTGCAATTATACTTCACAATTTATAAAATAAAAATTTTGGGATTGATTTTTGTTGGGTGTAAGCTTGGGTTGTAAATGTTGCAGTGTGGAGATTAGGGCAGGGGGGTGTCCGGGGAATTGTTGTGTAAATATTATCAAAAAGTTGTATTTGGAAATTAGAAGGAGGTGGGGGGTTGCTTTTCAAAAGTTGAGGATGGGCTTTGAGATGGTTTGGTCATTGGGGGAAGATGGAGCAAAATAGGATGACTTGGAGGGTGCAAAAACTGTGGGGGGAGAGCAGGGTGGGTCGTTCTTAGGGTGAGAGGCAGCTAAGCCTATTTTCTCAATATATTTGAGAAAAAAATTTAAAAAAAGAACTTGCACACACCCCTCATTTAAATAATAGTTTATAAGTTGTATTTCTCATTAAAAAAATAAAAAAAGGTGTATAAAAAAAAACAATTATTTGAAGCAAAAATGGTGCAAGGAAAATTTTTTTTTTTTTTTTTTTTTTTTTGATGGGCATAGGGGGTCCCTTTGGGCCCCTCCCTAAGTGGCTTAAGCTGGTGGACTGTGGGTCATTCTTATTTTTTTGGGCAGGATGTGTTTTCGAGGGAGTTATTTTAAAATGATAAAATCATACCCTGTGTGGCTCAGTGTGTAAAACACTTGGGTTGGTCATGTTGAGGAAAGGGGTTTAACTGTGCTGGACCATGTGACTGCTGGCTGCATGGGTTAGGGCTAAGACCTTTTGTTTTGAAATTTAACTCTTACCTCTGGCAACACATCCTGCCCAGAAAAGATAGGACCCAGCAGCCCTCAGCGAAGCCACCCAGGAGAGGGCCCCAGGGCTCTCCCATAGCCCATAAAAAACAACCAAAAGGACTGTTGCCTTTCACCATTTCCTGCTTCCCAAAACTGTTTTCTCATACATATTTTACAAAAAAAATACAATTTTTAACTTATTTAAATTGTGTGTTGTGTATAGTAAACCTATTATATTGAAAAATAGGCTTGACCCAGCTGCCCCCAGCCATAAAGGATCTGCCCTTAAAACAATTGCATCTGTGACCCCATCAATTCAATATAATTAGGTATTCCAGAGTAACTTTCACTTAAATACATCAATACATGTTGGGTCCTATAGCCCCATAACAGTGGTAGTAATCAAGCTACGGGACACCGTTAAAGTATTTCTTTTGTGTCACCCTGCCTCGGTGGGAGATTGCCCGTGTGTTAAAAAACATATATAGTTGTAGTTGTGACATTAAGTGCATTATGACATTAAGTGCACAAATATGACTGCTGATATGCTTTGTAAGTTTGTTGTCAAAGTGTATTCCTGAGAATTTCTCTATATTATCTTTAAGTACTATATGCAATACACTTTATATTTTATTCAGTTATTTTTAGCCTTATTCCCAAAGAATGTTAAAATCATCTTTCCATATTTGTGAGTTTGTTAGTCATTATTCAGTTATATATCTTGTGAAACCAGTTATAAACTGTGTTGTTGAGGTCTACCGAATTTGGATTTGAGATTCGGTCAGAATCCTCGGCTGATAACAGTTTCCCATCATTGTTAATTACTTGAACAACCAACCAGCAAGGAAATCTCTCTCTGACAGTTTTAAACTATTATTGATTAACTATAAAAGTGCAGTAATTATACATTGAATATAATTCGAAGCAATTGGATCAGACATATGAATAGGTTCTCTTCATAGCAATCTAGGTCCCAGCAAAGTGGAATCAGTCATAACTTTAACATTTAGTAGAGCTTTCAGTTTAAAAATTAAATTGACATATTTGTGAGGACAGGCTACATTGTTGTTGTGGTTCCGCGGTCTTGTCCCTGCCCAGGTCTTTTCCAGATGGTGGAACCCAGCAGACGGCACATTCAGGAAGATACCAGATGACCTGTCTTTCATTGTCCTGCTATCCTTCAAGGGTGGAAACATTGTCCTGCTATCCTTCAAGGGAAACATTGTCCTGCTATCCTTCAAGGGTGGAAACATTGTCCTGCTATCCTTCAAGGGTGGAAACATTGGGCGTGTTTCCTTACACTTGTTGTCCATGTTCATCCATCAGTAAAATGGGTACCTGTGTTAGTCGACTGGTGTGGGTCACAACCTGGGACAAAAATTGACCTAATTTGCCTGAAATGCTCTGCATAATAAGGGGCTTTCTATGTAGTAGTATGTCATTGATGTCAGCTAGGCCTGTATACCTTGTACATGTACTGTACTTGTAGAAATAGATCTTATTATTATAAATGCAGATGTCATGATGTTAGTGAAGTGCTCTTGATCCAAGGAAATTTAACCTTCCTCTTCCTTTGACCTAACCTGATTACCTCCAATTCCTCAGACATTGTATGGCTCAACAATCTCGGTTTAATTTCAAGTCATTTGAGAAAGAAGCCAATGACTTTTTGGCTTCCAAAAGTTGCCTTGGAACTTGCTGCCAATTTGCCGGAAAATGCTTAGAAATAAAGGTTCTGAAGATAAGCATGTACAAACTATGCTATTTGCTCTTAAGTGTCTGACACTGTAGCAAAGCATAATACATGTAGTCCTACCATCTTATGAACAAGAGATTGTAATAACTCACTACAATGGATAGATTACAAATTTTTTCATGGAACATTGCTTCTATTAGGAGCGGTTGCCTGACTTACACTCATATTAGTGCAACCAAGAATATTGATGTCATCTGTTTGCAGGAATGTAAACTGAAAGGAGGAGTACCTCCACCAAAGTTGTCTGGATATGCAGCTTATAACTTAAGGTCAACCAACTGTTGTGTGATGTATGTCAGAAAGAACTTGCCACATTCACTCCTTACCCTGCAGAGTCGAGTAAACATGCAGTATCATGGTGTCAGAGTATACGCAGACGACTTTTCCATAAACATCTTTAACCTTTATGCCCCAGCAAACCAGCTTCGACCTGATGCTTTACCAGATCGCATCAATGTGAACCTACCCTCATACTTGGAGATTTTAATGCCAGACATAAGAATATTGGTGGTTCTATAACAAACACCAATGGAACTAAACTAGTCAAATTTCTAAATGAGCATGATAATGTTCGTATTGTAGGCACTATTGAGCCCACTCACATATATGGAGGCATACTAGATCTGTGCCTTGGATTTAATACATCATATACGATGCATGACTCTGTTATAGTTGATGATCTTCTATCTGATCACTTCCCAAGACTCACAAGTGTCAATCTTGATCATATCTCAAGCAACAAATGAGCTAAATACAGGAGGAGGAAACTTATTCTCAACCCAGAACACAGAGAAAACTTTATTAACCACTTGGATCAATGGTATAAAGATTATGAGCCCACTGGCACACAAAAATTCAATGATGATCTAGTTACCGCTATTGAGACTGTACTCACAGATCAAGTGGGCAGGAAAAGACAACATAAACCTTCCACTAGAAATGACAATAAAAACCAATGTAAATATTATAATGACCCACAGCTACGCAATCTAACACATGCAGCTAGGAGGATTGGTAAAGCATACCGTGAGTGTAGAACCCCAGACCTTCTCAGAACATTCCAAGCTGCACTAACAAATGCAAGAAATAGAAAGCAAGAACTTAGGCAACAGGAATGGGAACAATTCGTTAATGGATTAAATAGGTCTACCCCTTTAAGTCTGGCATGGAAAGGTATAAATAAAATAACCAGGAAAAAGACTGGCAATGTTGCTCATCCCTTTCCACTTGAAAAAGCAAATGACCTCATAAATGACTGGTCCAAAATCTCCAGGCATGAAAACCTGCCATCTCATATTAGAGAAAACTTAGAGAGTGCTTCTGAAGAAATGTTTGAATTGATTAATTTTATGAGCCAAAATATTGATGAGAGTGATTGCCTCTTCACAGAGTATGAATTAGATAACGCATTAACTAAAGGTCGATCAACTGCTCCTGGAGATGATGGTATAACCTATGATATTCTCAGAACTTTAAGGCACGTGCCTAATAATCCTTTGTTGGCACTGTATAATACCAGTTACATTGAGGGAGTTCTTCCTACTTCCTGGACCTATAGTCTCATTGTGCCTATCCCTAAGCCCCAACAGCCTGATACATTTAGACCGATCTCCTTAACTAGCTGTCTTTGTAAAATTTTTGAAAGAATGATACTTAACAGACTGTACTATAGAATCAGAGACACCAACTCTTCCCCTCCCTCTATGGGTTCATGAAAGGTAAGAGTGTGCAGAATTGTATCTCCACCTTTCTCACCTCACACACACCTACTAGTTTTACCACATTTCTTGATCTAAAATCTGCATTTGATATAGCGAACAGAACTGTTATACTACATGAACTAGCCAAAATGAATATTGGTGGTAGCCTACTCTGCTGGATAATAAGATACCTGTCAAACAGAGTATCCTCTGTCCTCTACCAAGGCTTTAGAAGCGAGTCTAAAGAAATGTCCCTAGGTACACCGCAGGGAGGAGTTCTCAGTCCCATGCTATTTAATATTCTGATTAATGCCCTCCTAAATGCTCTACCTGCCTCACCTAAACATATAGCTATAAGCTATGCTGATGACATCATGATCCATACAACAGGGCATAAAAAGAGGAGTTCCGTTCTTAATGAAGTTCAAGCAATTTGTAATCAACTAGGCCTCATAATATCTTCCTCTAAAACAAAGATATTAACAAGCAACGACATCCCCACCCATCTATTTGCAGGGTGAAAACATTAGCTACGTTAAAACTTACAGATATCTTGGTGTAGATGTACCCTTTACCAAATCTACTACGTATACCACAACTAAATAAAAAATGCAAAGATAGACTAAATGCTCTTAAAGCTGTTGCTGGCTACAACCCCAACTATGGTGCTAATGTGAGAATTGCGAGAATGATGTACATAGCCTATATTAGGTCCTTAATTGATTATGCTGCTCCCATGTTGATATTAGCTCGAGAAAGTTCTCTCCGACCCTTGGAGTTAATGCAAAATGAAGCTCTCAGAATTATTCTTGGCTGTCCCAAATCTACAAAGGTTCTTAATATGAGGAAGGAGCCTGGTATTACTAGTATCATTGATAGGATTGTTGAAATTAACACTGTACTTGGTATTAGAATGTTAAGAAATGAACCAGACACTGTCACAATGAATCTTACTAAATGTCTAGAAGTAAATACTATAATAATAATAATAATAATAATAATATAATATAATAATATTTTTATTTCGATGCATGTTACAAGTGTACACTGTTATTGGTAGTTACAATTATAAAACTGTAATGCAAGGAGAGCCACTGGCATGCCATGGCATTAGGGGCAGTTTATTCTAAAGACTTATTCACTAAGTACTTAATGCTAAAGAAATTGATTGAGTTTATTCTAGTTCTGTATTATTTTAAATTATAATATGATTATACATACTATTAAAAGACAATACAAGAGAAATTGGTTGAGTTTAATCTAGTTGTATATTTTATTTCAAGTTACAGTATGTTGATGCTATACTAGTATAATAACAATACTAGAAAAATTTATTGAGTTTCTTCTAGTTATATATTTTATTTCAAATTAACAAAATGATGATACTATACTATTTTAAATGACAATATGATGATATGAAATTGCAACAAGTGTTAAGGAGGATGACAATATAAAACTGAGATTATCTTAAGTAAAATAACATTGGGTTTGAAAGTTTGTTACAGTATGAGTATTTAGTATAGGGTGAGTAGGTGATTTTTGAGAAGAGTCTTGAATTGATTTTCCGACAAGGTTAACTTAATATTTACTGTAAGTTTATTATTGTAAGGGCTTTTATAGGTGTATTTTTGGGGGTCTGAAATGTACTAATCTAATTTACATCATTCCTTATGGGAATAAATTTGTTTGGTAACAGCACTTGAACAGCATTCTGGAATGAAGAATGTTCGATTTCCGGGGGTCCACTGTATAGTAGAATAGTGTATATCACAGTGGTACCATGGTATATAGATAAGATACCATAATAAATCCTATGGTGAAAATCGAGACGGAAGTGATAGTAGCCAAATAGATAGATAACTCGTGTTGTAAACAGTTGCCAGCTGTCGCCATGTTATAACCTATTCAGAAGTGACAGACAAAACAGGCAACAAGAGGGGGTTGGCCTGTACATCACAGAGTCGCTCATTTGCTCAGAACTACTAAACACCTCAAATGAAGTAGTTGAAGTTTTGGCTGTAAAGATTGAAAACCAAAACTTTGTCACTGTGGTTGTATACAAGCCTCCAGATGCAACTTCACAGCAATTCCAGGAGCAGCTTTTGAAAATTGACCACTGTCTGGAAAATCTCCCAACTCCTACCCCAAACATCTTACTACTAGGAGATTTCAACTTGAGACACCTAAAATGGAGGAGTGTAGCAAATAATATTTTAGGAGAGATCACCCCAGGAGGCAGCTCAGATGAAAATTCACACACACGAGCTATTAAATCTCTGCACAAAATTCACCTTAAACCCCGCAAATATTAGAACCAGAAAATATGCTGGACCTTATCTTCATTAACAATGACGATCTGATACGTAATATAACCGTATCGAAGATCACAACATAAAAGAGGTACAAACATGTATGTACAGCAAAATGGGATCAGTCATGAGGGTGCCTTCACAAAATTCAATTTCAATAGCAAAAACATACAATGGAACAAGTCAACCATGTCCTAAATGAAAACCTGGGAAGATATCATAAACAACACGGATCCAAACCTTTGCTTAGAAAAAGTAAACTGTGGTTCTTGAGATCTGCTCAAGGCACATTCCATTAAGAAAAAGAAAGAGAAGAGGCTCTTGGTCTGAGGAATTAGACCTTTTGGTCTCCTTCCTCAGACTGAACCTAATTACCCTCCAATCCCCACTCCTCTATCCCATTCTCCCTTTCCCTTCCCTCCTCCCCTCTCCATCCCTCCCTTATTCCCTTCCTGTTTTCAGCCTTTGGGATTCTCCCCACAGGCATTCTGGTTCCTAGATGGGGGAAAGGGTACTGTGGTCCATCCCATTCTGTTGAGGTTCTTGGCATTGGTGTAGTTTGTCATGGAATCTGGATCGCCTGGGGATGTCCCAATCTCTCTCCGGTCTCCCGGGGGTGGCTTTGGGTGTCTTTCGAGTGACGGGTGTATCTTTGGAGGCTGCCTTTTCGGATTCCAGGGGTGGTGGCCAAAGGAGGTATGCTTTGTGGCAGGTGTCCAGCTGCCCTCTCTTTTGTCCACCAAGGTGGCTCGGCAGATGCGAGGTTGCTATCCAGGATTGCTGGTTTACTGGCATGAAGGGTAGGGTACGGCACGGGTTCCATGCCGCATCTGCACTAAATGCGGTGCTGAGGTCCTCTTGGGCGCGGAGGGAGATTTACGGCCCTTTCATTCCACCTAGGAGCTATTCCTCCATGTTCCCCCCTTTTTTTATTCTTTGTTTTTATTTTTATTTTCTTCTTTCTTTTTTTTCTAAAAAAAGAAAAAGATAAAAATAACCTAACCATGGAGTTCCCAATCCATGAACCTGTTACCCCCGGCACCATCCTGATTCTGCACTCTGTTCCGACTCTGGCTTGTTATTGGACCACTCTTTGGACATTTCTAATACCCCTGTACCTCTTGCTGGTGCCGTTTTATCACCTGCTTCAGGTACCAGGGTTTTGACTGACTCCTTCGATACGTTTGACCTTCGCTCTTCTTTGACTATGCTCTACGGTGCGGCAATTTTCGAATCGACCGCCCATCCCACATCGGACCAACTCCGGTCCCACACCTAAACGCCGACGACAATTACCTGATGATACTTCTCACTCCCTCTCCATGCTATGTTTCAAAATACACAATGAACTAAGTTTTTTACTTTAATACTGACTTCCTTTACTGCCTCTCTTTCTGACCATAGTATTGGCAAGGCTCTCCTATGCCATGTTGGTAGAGAGATATCCTTTCATGCTCTCAAGAGCAGTACACACATCATCACTGTCCAGAATGCTAACCAAGCTCACGATCTTTCTCTCTTTAAATCTATCGATACTATTCCTGTAACTATTGAAAAACATCATTCCCTCAATTCTTGTAGTGGTACTGTCATTCTGTCCCATACCATTGTCCAAAAGAATTTCCAGACATGTGGCGATGATATTCTGGAACAGCTAGAACTCCAAGACCTCCCAATCCTCAAAGTAGACACTTATGTCCTCCCTGCCCGCAGGCGGAGACGATAGCCTTGCAATGTAGCTCGCTTAACTTTTGACTGCCGTGAGCTTCCATCCTCTGTTTATATAGTGGGACACCATTTACAAGTTCGAAAGGTGATCCCTACACCGCAACAGTGTAGAAATTGCTGGCGTTTTGTTCATCCAGCGAAATATTGCAGGTCCATAGTTGAATGCCAGTCTGTGGTGCCGATGGCCATACCAATACGTCTTGTTGTCTCCCTCCCTCTTGCCTTAATTGTCATGAGGTCCACCCATCTTACCATCAGTTAGTTTGATAGCTTTATTATGCACCCCATACCCATCCTGTGGGCGGTAGTCAAAAGATTACAGAGGTACATAATGGGTCCAGGGACTGGACCTCAAAGTTTGATAGCTGAGCAAGTTACAAAGGTAATGAACTCAGATGGTCACAATCATGACAAGTTACAAAGGTATTTGCAGATTACAGAGGTATATATAGGGTCCAGAGACTGGGCCCCAAAGTTTTGATAGCTGAACAAGGTACAATGGTAATTAATAGGGGCTCTGGTGGTCTGGTGGCTAAAGCTCTCGCTTCACACGGCGAGGGCCTGGGTTCGATTCCCAGCCAGGGCAGAAACATTGGGCGTGTTTCTTTACACCTGTTGTCTATGTTCCCCATCAGTAAAATGGGTACCTGGGTGTTAGTCGACTGGTGTGAGTCGCATCCTAGGCCACTGACCTAATCTGCCCGAAATGCTCAGCATAACAAGGGACTTTCTATATAGTAGTATGTCATTGATGTCAGCTAGGCCTGTATATCATGTACATGTACTTGTAGTAAATAAAGATATAAATATAAATATAAATAAATAAATAATTCACTAGTTACAAGGTAATGAATCATGTAAGTAAATTTACTTACGTCTGTACATGGTTGCACTCATGAACAAATTATAAAGCAATGAGCAATCTATTAGTCTACACCCAGCCACAACTGTAATGAGTTATTGGTGCAAATTTTAATTGTTGGGTCACACACACACACACACATACATATACACATACACACGCATACATGTACAGTGGACCCTCGGTTTTCATGCATCTCCAAACTCGAACATTTATGTAAGTGTATTTTCGTAAGTGCTGTTGCAAGTGTATTTTTGGGGGTCTGAAATAGACTAACCTACTTGACATTATTTCTTAAGGAAGTAAATTCGTTCGGTAATGGCACTTGAGCAGCATTCTGGAACGAATTTTCGGCGAAAACCGAGGGACCACTGTATATACATATACACATACACACATGTACATACACACACACACACACACGTGTCAATGCTTTATTTACAGGGAGCAAAGTCAGGGTATTTTTCCAGAATGGTCTGTAATATACCACTGTGGATAAAATACTTTGACATATCTTGAACATTTCTGAATGAGTAGTCTCTGAATTCATTAATTTTATCGCACTCCAGTACATAATAACGCAGGGTGTGACAATAATCCAACTGGCAAAGTTTACATCTTGTTTGGTCTACATCTGGTGGTGGTGATTTAACCTGCCAAAGATACTTGTAACCCAGCCGGAGGCGGGCGGTAGTGACATCCAAGAGTCTGCTTATTTTGTTGGATGCACCATAGACATGTGGCTCCTCCTGCATGATAGAATGATGATAGATGGACTGACTGGTGTCAAACTCCCTGAGTCTTAAGTCAATAAAATTCAGTTGAAGTTCTTTTCGTATTATTGTTCTCAAACTGCTAACTGACAAGCCAAGATTGTAATCTTACCATCATCGTTGCCAAGTTTACTTAAATGAACGAGAAATCCGTTGTCTCAAAGAGGCAGAAGATTTTCCCTATGCTATGGCAGTCTCTCATCTTCACCTCCAAGTGAAACTTCCCCATATTTCTTATTCTCGTGTTACTAAACGTCCCCCCACCTCTGGGGTCCAAACTTCTGCTGCCTCCTCTGTGGTCACCCCTTCCACAGTCACCCCTGTCTCTAATTCTTTTGCTGTCCTGGACTCAGAGGTCCCTACCTCAACATCTTATTCTGTTCTCACTTCTTCATCTTCTCAATCACAAGTTCCGGTGTCTAGAAGACCTCATGCAACACCTCCTTCCCATCGCCCCTCTACTTCTCAGAAGTCCAAAAAAATCCCTTTTGCTCAAATCTTTAACCCCTCCTTCCCTTCTACCTCCACATTTTTCCTTTCCGGTCTCTGTACCTGGTTCTTCACCTCTAACTGGCTCTGTTACAATGTGGAGGTTCACCCTCCTCATACTGTACCTTCCTCCCCTGTTCCCTCCCAAGTTTCTTCCTCTTCTGCCTCCTCCCAGGTTGCTTCCTCTCCTGTCCCCTCCCAAGCTTCTTCTCCAGTTCCCTCTACCCCTTCGTCCCCACCTACTTTGGTACGGTCCATTGTCGCCCCAGTCTTTACTCACCCTCCTCCTTCCATCTCCACTATTGTCTTCCGGAACACTTGAAGCTATCTCAGAATATAATGATGAGACTAGACCATTGATGGACACCAATCCACCTCCTGTTCCTCCTCTTCCCTCTTCTCCATCTGCACAACTCCTTTCTTTGCAGCGTCCCATTCTTTCGCTGCTTGAATGTTTTCTGCTGCAGTTAGTTTGATATCTTTATTATGCACCCCATATCCATCCTGTGGGCGGTAGTCAAAAGATTACAGAGGTACATAATGGGTCCAGGGACTGGACCTCAAAGTTTGATAGCTGAGCAAGTTACAAAGGTAATGAACTCAGATGGTCACAATCATGACAAGTTACAAAGGTATTTGCAGATTACAGAGGTATATATAGGGTCCAGAGACTGGGCCCCAAAGTTTTGATAGCTGAACAAGGTACAATGGTAATTAATTCACTAGTTACAAGGTAATGAATCATGTAAGTAAATTTACTTACGTCTGTACATGGTTGCACTCATGAACAAATTATAAAGCAATGAGCAATCTATTAGTCTACACCCAGCGACAACTGTAATGAGTTATTGGTGCAAGCCACGTGGACTTTTCTAACCCTTCTAGTCCGTAGATACCTTTACCTGCAGATTTCTTATATCTTTCTCTTTACAAATTATGGCTTATTTAAAGTGGAATATCCGCGGCCTCAGAGGTAACCGTTGTGAGCTTCAGGTGTTGCTCTCCCAGTTTTTCCCTGTTGGTGTTTATTTACAAGAACCCAAATTATACATTCTGCTGTTATCCATCCCATCTCGGGCTATGATTTATTATTTTCATCGGATCTTTTCCGATGGAGCCTTTAATGGAAGTCCCCTTCTTACACACACTGATATTCCATAGCGTCAGCTCTTTGTTCATACTTAGCTGCATTACACTGCAGCCTGTATCCCCTTGAATAAGTGGTATACAATCTGTTCTTTGTATCTCTCTCCTTCTCGGGCATTATCTATCCCAGATGTTGCCTTTCTGGTTTCTTCCTTACTGCCACCACTTCTGTTACTTGGCGATTTTAATGCCCACTATTTTCTCTGGGGGGTCTCATTGTGACTCCCGCGGCATTCAGTTAGAGACTTTTCTCACTTCTCTCCCCCTCCATGTTTTAAATACGGGTACTCCCACCCATTTTGATCCCCACACTCATTCTCTCTCTTGCATCGATCTCTCGGTCTGCTCTTCCTCAACTGTACTAGTCTTCACCTGGTCTGTCCTCCTGGACTTGCCCATGCTGACAATTTGATCGGGCGAATTGGGACCTTTTCCTGCATCTAACTGCTTTTAATGAGGCTCCTTCCTCGTCCTCCACTTTTAGTTTGATATCTTTATTATGCACCCCATACCCATCCTGTGGGCGGTAGTCAAAAGATTACAGAGGTACATAATGGGTCCAGGGACTGGACCTCAAAGTTTGATAGCTGAGCAAGTTACAAAGGTAATGAACTCAGATGGTCACAATCATGACAAGTTACAAAGGTATTTGCAGATTACCTTTGTAACTTGTCATGATTGTGACCATCTGAGTTACAGAGGTATATATAGGGTCCAGAGACTGGGCCACAAAGTTTTGATAGCTGAACAAGGTACAATGGTAATGAATTCACTAGTTACAAGGTAATGAATCATGTAAGTAAATTTACTTACGTCTGTACATGGTTGCACTCATGAACAAATTATAAAGCAATGAGCAATCTATTAGTCTACACCCAGCTACAACTGTAATGAGTTATTGGTGCAAATTTTAATTGTTTGGTCACACACACACACATATACACATACATATACACACGATCAGGGAATACCTGTCAGGAAAACAGCAGCGAGTCATGGTCCGTGGCGAGGTGTCAGAGTGGGCGCCGGTGACGAGTGGGGTTCCACAGGGGTCAGTCCTAGGACCGGTGCTGTTTCTGGTGTTTGTGAACGACATGACGGAAGGAATAGACTCCAGTGTCCCTGTTTGCAGATGATGTGAAGTTGATGAGAAGAATTCAATCGGAAGAGGACCAGGCAGAACTACAAAGGGATCTGGACAGGCTGCAAGCCTGGTCCAGCAATTGGCTCCTGGAGTTCAACCCAACCAAGTGCAAAGTCATGAAGATTGGGGAAGGGCAAAGAAGACCGCAGACGGAGTACAGTCTAGGGGGCCAGAGACTACAAACCTCAATCAAGGAAAAAGATCTTGGGGTGAATATAACACCAGGCACATCTGAGGCGCACATCAACCAAGTAACTGCTGCAGCATACGGGCGCCTAGCAAACCTAAGAACAGCATTCCGACATCTTAATAAAGAATCGTTCCGGACCCTGTACACTGTGTACGTTAGGCCCATACTGGAGTATGCAGCACCAGTTTGGAACCCACATTTATCCAAGCACGTAAAGAAGCTAGAGAAAGTGCAAAGGTTTGCAACAAGACTAGTCCCGGAGCTAAGGGGTATGTCCTACGAGGAGAGGTTAAGGGAAATCGACCTGACGACACTGGATCACAGGAGAGATAGGGAGGACATGATAACGACATATAAAATACTGAGAGGAATTGACAAGGTTGACAGAGACAGAATGTTCCAAAGATGGGACACAGCAACAAGGGGACACAGTTGGAAGTTGAAGACTCAGATGAATCACAGGGATGTTAGGAAGTATTTCTTCAGTCACAGAGTAGTCGGGAAGTGGAATAGCTTGGGAAGCGATGTAGTGGAGGCAGGTTCCATACACAGCTTTAAGAAGAGGTATGATAAAGCTCATGGCGCAGGGAGAGTGACCCAGTAGCGGCCAGTGAAGAGGCGGGGCCAGGAGCTATGTCTCGACCTCTGCAACCACAACTAGGTGAGTACAACTAGGTGAGTACACACACACACATACATGTATATACATACACACATACACATACACACATATATACATACACACACACACACACGTGTCAATGCTTTATTTACAGGGAGCAAAGTCAGGGTATTTTTCCAGAATGGTCTGTAATATACCACTGTGGATAAAATACTTTGACATATCTTGAACATTTCTGAGTGAGTAGTCTCTGAATTCATTAATTTTATCGCACTCCAGTACATAATGACGCAGGGTGTGACAATAATCCAATTGGCAAAGTTTACATCTTGTTTGGTCTACATCTGGTGGTGGTGATTTAACCTGCCAAAGATACTTGTAACCCAGCCGGAGGCGGGCGGTAGTGACATCCAAGAGTCTGCTTATTTTGTTGGATGCACCATAGACATGTGGCTCCTCCTGTATGATAGAGTGATGATAGATGGACTGACTGGTGTCAATCTCCCTGAGTCTTAAGTCAATAAAATTCAGTTGAAGTTCTTTTCGTATTATTGTTCTCAAACTGCTAACTGACAAGCCAAGATTGTAATCTATCCCCTCTTTGAAAGCATAAAACTTAGCCAATTTATCAGTTCTATCATGCATCTGAAGACCAATGTGAGATGGAATCCACAGCATGTGCACCCTGACTCTACTATCCAGAATCCTACCATACCTGTGCCTGGCTTCTGACACGAGCATGCTACAAGTTATACTTGATGAGTTGAGAGCATTTATGGATGACAGAGAATCAGTTACAATTAGAGAGTTAACCTTAGATACATGGACGCATTTGAGTGCAAGGAGTATGGCAAACAGTTCTGTCTGAAGGGTAGAGGCCCAGTTATTGATGCGTGCTCCAATTTCTTTAAGAGAGCCATCACTCTGCATGACAACAGCAGCACTACCAGCTGCACCAGTGGATTGGTGAACTGAACCATCAACGTGAACTGTGCCTCTCTGTCGAGGAGGACGCCTATTGAGTATCTTTGTTTTATCAGTAGAGATTAGCAACCCCAGGTCCTGACACGAGGCTAGTACATGGTTAAGGATGTTTTGGGTGTTGGAGAATCCGGTGGTGTGAATCATTATATCATCACCAAAACTGATCATATAATGATTTATTTGCTTAATTGTATTCTTATATTCAAACAACTACCTCATTGTGTATGTGACTTACTTTATATTTCCTTTAAAAGCAACTACCTGATAAGTGCAATCATTTACTTATATTTTATAAATACCTTTTACCATTAGCCAACTTCAGTCAACTTTCAGTCACTTTATTTGCTTAATTGTATTCTTACATTCAAACAACTACCTCATTGTGTATGTGACTTACTTTATATTTCCCTTATAAGCAACTACCTGATAAGTGCAATCATTTACTTATATTTTATAAATACCTTTTATCATTAGGCTACTTCAGTCACTTTATTAACTTCAATATAATCAAAACTACTTTTAATATTAGTCAAATCTGTTTTAACTACTAGTTCAATAGCTCCTTGCATTCATTGACCTCTTATTGCCTTTCATATACTAAAAGTTTCAACCAGTGCAATATTGAATCAAAAATTTCTTTTTCCATACCAATTTAATACTAGTCATTGAAGTTGTTCTAACCATTCATTAGACAGTTAAATTAGTTTATCATTAACATTATTCAAATATCCTATATCACTTTAAAAAATTCCTGTAAACACTTGCACATAATTGTTTTAATCCATTAGCAAGTAAGACTTTAATCTAATACCATATCATTAAGTTTAGCATAATCTATTGTTCTCAAGTCTAGTTATAGAATCACACTAAATCCTATGATTACAGGCATTGATCCTGATATCAACCTATTATTAAATGACTTACATGACTCCAACAGCAACTGTGACTATTACACAGCTGATCAAGCAAAGACATTACTCAGAGCCAACAATAACTTAACTATCTTCAATTACAATGTTAGATCTTTGAGCAAACATTATGATGACCTCACAGCACTACTACAATCCCTACAGACCAATATGTCAATCATCACACTCACTGAGACCTGGCTAAAGCCTGATACTACAGGTGTCTATGCCATCCCAGGTTACACAGCCATTCACAACTGTAGGACAGACCAGCGAGGGGGTGGTACAGCAATATATTATACAGATCAACTCGAATGTATCAAAAACTCTTGCACAAGGGATGAACATGGAGAATATATTATAGCTAAATTTAAATCAAAAGACCTGCAAAAACCCCTCACAGTGATAAACATCTACAGATTACCACAGTCAAACATTAGCCACTTTAGTGAAAAACTAGGAAACCTGATAATCTATTTACGCCTTAACAAAGATCATTTGCTGCTCACAGGAGATTTCAACATAAATCTCCTACATGACCAAGACCCGCAGGTAACTGAATTCACAAACACTATGAGCAACTGCTTATTACTACCAACAATATCAAAACCTACAAGAATCTCCGATAATAGTACCTCGTTACTAGACCACATCTGGACTAACACAATATCCCCTCTAAAATCAGGCATAATCACAGAAAACACCACAGACCACTACCCTACCTTTCTCATAACTAACCTAGGCATTCTGCCCCAAGAAATTGCAAAAGTTACCTTCAGACTACATAATGAGTTTGCTGTTAATAATTTTATATCAGCTATGACGAACATTGACTGGCTTAATGAATTGGAAACACATTCAGATACTAATGAATGCATCAAGAACTTTCTTAAAAACACACACAACCTCTATAACAGACATTGCCCGAAAAAAAACTAAACAGATCACAGCTAAGAGACTTAACAATCCCTGGCTAACACCCAGCATCCTTAAATCCATAAACAAGAGGCACCAATATGAAAAACAATATAGTAGGGGTCTAATAACCAGAGAACAATCCAAACACTACTCATCAATCCTTACTAGCCTGATAAGAAGGTCAAAAAAATTGTATTATGAGAACAGACTCCAGACCGTAAAAGGTGATATGAAAAAGACCTGGAAAACCCTATCTACAATTCTAGGAAATAAAAAGATATCCACGAACAATACCATCAAATTATCAAAAACAGACGAACCCCTACTCTCACCAACTGAGACAGCAAACAGACTTAATGTTTTCTTCTCCACCATAGGGAAGAATCTAGCGAATAAAATCCCAAGCTCGAACACTCGTCCAACAGACTACCTCACCAACACCTACCCAGATACACTATTCCTAGCTCTACCAACTCACTTGAAGTCTCGCTCATAATCAACACCCTTAAAAACAAAGCAGGAGACATAAACAGCTTACCACCCTTTATGTACAAAAAAGCTACACACGTACTGTCACCAATTATAGCAGCATTATTCAATAAATCCATTGAATCTTCTACCTTCCCATCAATTCTCAAAATAGCTAGGGTCACCCCGATCCACAAAGGAGGTGACCAAACTGACTTGAACAATTATAGACCAATCTCAAATTTACCACTGCTTTCTAAAATCTTCGAAAAATTAATTCATAAACAGATCTATTCCTACCTCATCTCACACAATGTACTAAACCCCTGTCAATTTGGATTCAGGACAAACAAGAGCACAAACGATGCTATAACACACATGTTAGAGTTAATATACACCGCACTTGAGAAGAAAGAAGTTCCGCTGGGAATCTTCATAGACCTACGCAAAGCATTTGATACAGTCGACCATGATTTATTGCTCACAAAATTAGCGCACTATGGTATTAGGGGGCACCCCCTCAACTACCTAAAGTCGTACCTTAGCAACAGAAGTCAGTACGTGTACACAAATGGAGAGAACTCTTCCACACAACAAATCACAGTCGGTGTCCCTCAAGGTAGTGTCCTGGGGCCACTCATATTCCTCATTTACATAAACGACCTACCGAATGCATCACAACTACTCAAACCTATTTTGTTTGCAGATGACACAACATATGTCTTCTCTCACCCAAATCCAGTCATACTAGCCAACACTGTTAATGCTGAATTACAGAAAATATCAACATGGATGATGACAAATAAGCTTACTCTCAATACTGACAAGACCTACTTCATTCAGTTTGGAAACAAAGCTGCAAATGTTCCACTTAACATAACGCTAAATGGTTCACCCATCACAAGACTCACAGAGGGAAAATTCCTAGGAATCCACCTTGACAGTAGTCTTAAATTCCAAACACACATACAACAAATTTCCAAGAAAATCTCAAGAACAGTAGGTATTTTATCTAAGATACGCTATTATGTGCCACAAACAGCTCTCATTGCACTATATAATTCTCTTATCTACCCTTATCTCACCTATGGAATCTGTGCATGGGGCTCAACAACATTAAATCACCTTAGACCACTCATAACACAGCAAAAGGCTGCAGTCAGGATGATAACAAATTCCCACTCTAGACAGCATACTCCACCTATATTCAGAACCTTAAAACTACTCACCATAAAAAATATTCATACCTATTCATGTGCCTTCTACATACATAAAACTCTACATGCTAATATCAACCCTCTGCTCAGAATTCTCCTTAACAACTTTAATAGGTCCCACCATGACACAAGACACAGATCACTATTTGACATACCCCGAGTCCATACTAACCAATGTAAAAATTCTATGCACATAAAGGGACCCAGAATCTGGAATTCATTACCAGTAAATATTAAGTTAACCTTGTCGGAAAATCAATTCAAGACTCTTCTCAAAAATCACCTACTCACCCTATACTAAATACTCATACTGTAACAAACTTTCAAACCCAATATTAATTTACTTAATATAATCTCAATTTGATATGTTCATCCTCCTTAACACTTGTTGCAATTTTCATATCATCATATTGTCATTTAAAATCTTATAGCATCATCATTTTCTTAATTTGAAATAAATTATATAACTAGAAGAAACTCAATAAATTTTTCTAGTATTGTTATTATACTAGTATAGCATCAACATACTGTAACTTGAAATAAAATATACAACTAGATTAAACTCAACCAATTTCTCTTGTATTGTCTTTTAATAGTATGTTTAATCATATTATAATTTAAAATAATACAGAACTAGAATAAACTCAATCAACTTCTTTAGCATTAAGTACTTAGTGAATAAGTCTTTAGAATAAACTGCCCCTAATGCCATGGCATGCCAGTGGCTCTCCTTGCATTATAGTTTTATAATTGTAACTACCAATAACAGTGTACACTTGTAACATGCATCGAAATAAAAATATTATTATTATTATTATTATTATTACTAATAATAATTCTAACTATATTGATACAGGTTATGGAGCATATTGATATTAAAGCTAGGTAACTGCATTACAGTTTGTAAATTTAGCAATGAGAATGGTTTTGTCTTGGCATGATACACAGTTTCTGTTAAAGCTCCTATAGGCAAAACTTATGACAAACTTATGGCAAACTCAGTAAACTTATGACTAGTCTAAGATTTATTAGGCAATAGCTTTATTTGAAATTTCGAAATATTTATTTGGTCACAAGGAACTCTTCCCCAGCTGTGGAAATCTGCCATTGTTCTCCCTTTCTGCAAACCGGGTACTATAGGACATGATGCCTCCCACTACCGTCTCAGTGCTCTTACCAGTGCAGTTTGCAAGGTGATGGAACATCAGGTAAATAGACATTTGATGTGGTATTTAGAGACACACAATAGTCTCTCCACTAATCAATATGGCTTTCGTAAGGGCTGTTCTACCATTGACCCCTTACTACGCTTCGATACGTATGTTCGTAATGCCTTTACCAATAACCACTCGGTTATCGCCATCTTTTTTGACCTTGAGAAGGCATATGACACAACTTGGAGATATAATATCTTGGCCCAGGCCCACTTCTTAGGCCTCCGAGGCAATCTACTATTTTTCCTTAAGAACTTCATAACTGAAAGGCATTTCCATGTTCGGGTTAATAATATGCTTTCCCCAGACTTTGTCCAAGTTGAAGGTGTTACCCAGGGATGTGTTCTGAGCACATCACTTTTTCTCCTTGATATAAATGATCTTCCATCTATTCTTCCATCCAGTATTTGGTCATAGCTCGATGTTGATGACTTTGCTTTAGCTTGTGCAGGCTCTGACTCTCACCTCATTGCCATTTCTCTCCAGCATGCGGTCAACCATGTTTCCAATTGGGCCACCACTCATGGGTTTAAATTTTCTAGTAGAAAAACTCACCAAATTACTTTCACTAGACGTTCAGTCGTCTCTGATCATCCATTGTACCTATATGGCTCGCGTATCCCAGAACGTGATACGGTCAGGTTTCTCGGCCTTCTGTTTGACCATAGGTTAGCCTGGAAACCTCACTTTACCTCTCTGAAGGCAACTTGTTATAGCCAGCTGACCCTCCTTAAAACCCTCGCTCATCTTTCATGGGGGCTGATCGTAGCACTCTCCTTCGACTACATTCAGCTCTAGTTTTATCGAAACTTGATTACGGCGACCAGATATATTCAGCAGACATAGACCCGCTCCACAAAAGGGGCAGTAAAGCAATAGCAAAGAACTACAGACCAATTGCGCTAACGTCCCATATCATAAAAATCTTTGAAAGGGTTCTAAGAAGCAAGATCGCCACCCATCTTGATACCCATCAATTGCACAACCCAGGACAGCATGGGTTTAGAGCAGGCCGCTCCTGTCTGTCCCAACTACTGGACCACTACGACAAGGTCCTGTATGATCTAGAAGATAAACAGAATGCAGATGTTATATACACAGATTTTTCAAAAGCCTTTGACAAGTGTGACCAAGGTGTAATAGCACACAAAATGCGTGATAAAGGAATAACAGGAAAAGTTGGTAGATGGATCTATAATTTCCTAACACGTAGAACACAAAGAGTAGTAGTCAACAGAGTAAAGTCTGAGGCAGCTACTGTGAAAAGCTCTGTTCCACAAGGCACAGTACTTGCTCCCATCCTATTCCTCATCCTCATATCAGACATTGACAGGGATATAAGCCACAGTGCTGTGTCTTCCTTTGCAGATGACACCCGAATCTGTATGACAGTGTCCACCGTTGAAGACACTGCAAGACTCCAAGCAGACATAAACCAAATCTTTAAATGGGCTGCAGAAAACAATATGAAGGTCAATGATGAGAAATTTCAATTACTCAGATACGGAAAACGTGAAGAAATTAAAATCTCATCGGAGTACAAAACTAATTCCAACCACACAATAGAGCGAAAAACTAATGTCAAAGACCTGGGAGTGATCATGTCAGAGGATCTCACCTTCAAGGACCATAACAATGTAGCAATTGCATCTGCTCGAAAAATGACAGGATGGATAATGAGAACCTTCAAAACCAGGGATGCCAAGCCCATGTTGACACTTTACAGATCGCTTGTTCTATCTAGGCTGGAATATTGCTGCCCACTAACTGCACCTTTCAAGGCAGGTGAAATTGCTGACCTTGAAAATGTGCAGAGAACCTTCACCGCACGCATAAGTGCGATAAACCACCTCAACTACTGGGAACGCTTGAAGTTCCTAAACCTGTACTCTCTAGAACGCAGGCGGGAGAGATACATTATTATATACACATGGAAAATTCTCGAGGGCTTAGTACCAAACTTGCACACAAAAATCACTCTGTACGAAAGCAAAAGACTCGGCAGGCGATGTAACATCCCCCCAATGAAGAGCAGGGGTGCCACTAGCACGTTGAGGAACAACACAATAAGTGTGAGGGGCCCAAGATTGTTCAACTGCCTCCCAGCATACATCAGGGGGATTACCAACAAGCCCCTGGCTGTCTTCAAGCAGGCACTGGACAGGCACCTCAAGTCGGTACCTGATCAGCCGGGCTGTGGTTCGTACGTTGGACTGCGTGCGGCCAGCAGTAACAGCCTGGTTGATCAGGCTCTGATCCAACATGAGGCCTGGTCACAGACCGGGCCGCAGGGGCGTTGACCCCTGGAATTCTCTCCAGGTAGACTTTGCAAAAGCCTTTGATAAGTGTGACCATGGTGTGATAGCACACAAAATGCGTGATAAAGGAATAACAGGAAAAGTTGGTAGATGGATCTATAATTTCCTAACAAGTAGAACACAAAGAGTAGTAGTCAACAGAGTAAAGTCTGAGGTGGCTACAGTGAAAAGCTCTGTTCCACAAGGCACAGTACTCGCTCCCATCCTGTTCCTCATCCTCATATCGGACATAGACAGGGATATAAGCCACAGTGCCGTGTCTTCCTTTGCAGATGACACCCGAATCTGCATGACAGTGTCTACCATTGAAGACACTGAAAGATTCCAAGCAATCAACCAAATCTTTAAATGGGCTGCAGAAAACAATATGAAGTTCAATGATGAGAAATTTCAATTACTCCGATATGGAAAACGTGAGGAAATTAAAATCTCATCGGAGTATAAAACAAATTCCAACCACACAATAGAGCGAAAAACTAACGTCAAAGACCTATGAGTGATAATGACAGAGGATCTGACCTTCAAGGACCATAACACTGTAGCAATCGCATCTGCCAGAAAAATGACAGGATGGATAATGAGAACCTTCAAAACCAGTGATGCCAAGCCTATGTTGACACTTTTCAGGTCGCTTGTTCTATCTAGGCTGGAATATTGCTACACACTAACTGCACCTTTCAAGGCAGGTGAAATTCCTGACCTAGAAAATGTACAGAGAACCTTCACCGCACACATAATTGCGATAAACCACCTCAACTACTGGGAACGCTTGAAGTTCCTAAACCTGTACTCTCTAGAACGCAGGCGGGAGAGATACATTATTATATACACGGAAAATTCTCGAGGGATTAGTACCAAACTTGCACACGAGAATCACTCCCTACGAAAGCAAAAGACTCAGCAGGCGATGTAACATCCCCCCAATGAAAAGCAGGAGTGCCACTAGCATGTTGAGGGACAACACAATAAGTGTCAGGGGCCCAATACTGTTCAACTGTCTCCCAGCATGCATCAGGGGGATTACCAACAGACCCCTGGCTGTCCTGAAGCAGGCCCCTAAAATCGGTACCTGATCAGCCAGGCTGTGGTTCGTACGTCGGACTGCGTGCGGCCAGCAGTAACAGCCTGGTTGATCAGGCTCTGATCCAACATGAGGCCTGGTCACAGACCGGGCCGCAGGGGCGTTGACCCCTGGAACTCTCTCCAGTTATACTCCAGGTAGGTATACACACACACGAGCTATTAAATCTCTGCAACAAATTCGCTTTAAACCAGCAAATATTAAAGCCAACAAGACTGGAAAACACACTAGACCTCATCTTCACTAACAATGATGATCTGATTCAGAATATAACAGTATCAAAGACTTGGACCACAACATAATAGAGGTACAGACATGTATGTGCAGGGGTCTATACAGTGGGATCAAGTCAACCATGTCCTAAATGAAACTAGCTGAGTGGTGCACTGAGGAGTCTGTGGAGACAAAGAACTTTGTTCCAGGAAGCATAGAGAGGAATGTATGAGAGTATACTTATACCAATGCTCTTATATTGGTGTGAAACATGGGTGGTGAATGTTGCAACAAGGAGAAGGCTGGAGGCAGTGGAGATGTCATGTCTGAGAGCAATGTGTGGTGTGAATATAATGCAGCGAATTCGTAGTTTGGAAATTAGGAGGAGGTGAGGGATTACCAAAACTATTATCCAGAGGGCTGAAGAGGGGTTGTTGAGGTTGTTTGGACATGTAGAGAGGAAGGAACAAAACGGAATGACTTCGAGTGTATATATCTGTAATGGAGGGAAAGGTTGGAGGGAGGAGGTAAAGGAGATTTTGTGTGCGAGGGGCTTGGACTTCCAGCAAGCATGTGTGAGCATGTTAGATATGAGCAAATGGAGACAAATGGTTTAGGACTTGACGTGCTGTTGGAGTGTGAGCAAGGTAACAATTATGAAGGGATTCAGGGAGACCGGCAGGCCGGACTTGAGTCCTGGAGATGGGAAGTACCGTGTCTGCACTCTGAAGGAGGGGTGTTAATGTTGCAGTTTTATAACTGTAGTGTAAGCGCGCCTCTGGCAAGACAGTGATAGAGTGAATGACGATGAAATTTTGTTTTTCGGGCCACCCTGCCCTGGTAGGAGACGGCTGATGTGTTAATAAAAAAAATGACAATCATGATAATAATGATGTTAACACTGAAAAAACAGTTACTAATGTAAAATTTGCAGCTAATGTTAATGATGATGGCATAGCTGAAGTAGCCATACCTGTGGTGAATGTAAAAATTCAGGATAAAAGGCGTAAATAAAAAAATGTACTGCATTATTGGACCAGGGATCTCAATGCACATTCATAAAACATAGTTGCCTTATTGGTATGGAGGTGAAAAAGGGGTATCCTACAAATTTAAAATTGTCTGTTTTTTTTTTTTTTGTCAGATAAAGGGGCCCAGTTGTATGATACTGTGTATGTAAATATCGGCCTGGGCGATGAGATAAAACACATCAATGCAGTTATAGTTGATAGACTCCCTCAGAAAATCTCTACAATAGGGCTTAGTGAAGCTACTGAAAGGCTTTCACAAAACGGTGTAGAATTGGCACCCTTTTATGTAAATAATGACTCGATGGGGCCAATGGATCTTCTAATAGTGAGTGATTATTATGCTACATTTGTAAAGGGAATGGTAAGCAAATGTGGCGTCACTCTTCTAAAAGCAACAGGAGGCCATGTAATATATGTTAAGTTTCATTGCTCTAATAATTAATAACTAAATGGAACAATAAATATTTGTTATTGTTATAATCTAATAATTGTGATAATAAATGGATAGAGAAATGAAATTAAATTGTTGTTAAAAGGAAAATTTGTAAAAGGTTTAATAATAGATAAATTAGGGCTATATTTAACTGATATAATTAGGTGTAGAGATAGGTAATATGCTGAGTTGTGTAAATATGTAATATATACCATCTTAATACCAAAGCCCATTCTCTGATAATTTTAATTTTAAATGTGTGTAAAAATTGCAAGGCAAGGTGGAGTACAAAAATAATTTCTGTTAACTAAGTCGTTTAGCAACGAACTTTGCCCGGCCGCTGCCTGCACATTTTTTACATAATTTTCCTAAAAGTAGAACATGCAAATGAATAATTTAATAATTGCATATTAAAATGTGATGCTATTTGGACCCTCAAGGAATTTTAAGTGAAGGAGGGTGTGGAACAGCCAGAGAGTGACGCAGACAGAGGAGACACCATAATGAATTTAATGTGTGAACACTGGACTGATTTAGAAAGGATATAGGAAGTATTGGTTTGGAAATAGGGTAGTTGATGAGCGGAACAGTCTGCCTAGAAGGGTTATTGAAGCTAGGACCTTGGGTAGTTTCAAATTTAGGTTGGATGAATTCATGAGTGAGAGGGGTTGGATTTGAGTGGGAATTGCACATGAGTAAATAGAATTATCAAAGCTTATTTCTTGGGTAGCATTGAAAATTGGGTTGAACAAATATTCTGTTAGTTGGATGGAATGTGAAGGACTTGCCTAGTATGGGCCAACAGGCTTGCTGCAGTGTTCCTCCTTTCTTATGTTCTTATGTTCTCGAAGGTCGATCGATGTATATCGGCCTCAGTCTGTAATTTGAAAATTGCTGACACATTCCTGCTGAAGAATTGGGATAAATAGTGTGGAAAATCCTTAAAATTAAGCAACAAGAACAGAAAAATAGAGGACTCCAATCCTTCCCAACAACACACCTTAGCTAAGTGACGCTTACGCATAATGTACAGTAGTTTTTGCATTGGCCATCGTAAATTCTAGCTGTAGTGGTAGTGTTAGGGTGTGTTTTGAAATACTTATTTATCCTATAATTAAATTTTAAGTGGTAATATGAATTTCCTTTCTAATAACACTATTTTAATTTATGTACAATAATTATATTCTGTGTACCAAGCAAGCCGGACCATATACAGTCCACACATCTTTAAATTGCCAGAGTAGCTGGTTTTAATATTGTAGTTATTAATTTAATGTTAGGTCTAGCTTTCTTTGCAGGAGTGGGCATCGAGGGAGTGACCATTTTGCGACCTTCTGTGACTAAGTCCCACTTACCTCACCCAAATTACTTGCAGGAAATAATTCAGGTAATACCCTGTAAACCTCCTGCAGGTAATTTCCCATAGGCCTCTTTTCAGTGCTACTCCTTCATATTTTCTTGTGCAAGAGTTAAGTGTATTTAGATACAGTTTTACACAATTTCGGATGATTGTAATAGTCTTGAATAACAACATTTAAATTACTTAGGATACCTCCCCCTCTTAACAAAAAAGTGACTGATTGATGCATCAAGAGCCTAATGCATCAAGAATTCTTTAATTCCTAAAAATAAACATTAAAGATGCCTGGGGTTACCTCACACTTACCACAACTTACTCATCATATTTTAACCCATTAAATGGTATTCAAATCAAGTAGGCTAAATTTAAATTATTTACCTGTCATGCAGCTATATTTTTTCTGTACTATAAGTGTATTTATTTAAGAGTTTTGGCGCTTTATATAAATAAAATTTAAAAATAATAATTTCTGGCATCGTTGGAATGCAACCATAATTTAACACCACTGACAAAACATTATAAGATTAATTTAGGTTCATTACGAGCGAAGGAGATTCTTGAATCATTATTTAGCAAGCATATGCTTGGTTCTATCTATTTAGACAGTGCTCACCAAAGAGACACAAAAATATTAAAACAAAATGTAAATGTGGAGAAGTGAAGGTGAGGATGTTGACTGGCGGTGTTAGTGCAGCAGCGACCACTGACGGGTAAGGTTGTGTCTCTCACTTTCCGCCTAATACTTTTTTTTTTTACCAGTTTCTTTTTTGCTTAATCCTGATTTGGTGGGTTATTTTCCTTCCACTGAGCTCCAGAGGACAGCGCTTCCTTTCTGAACTACTAACGCAGAGGATAGTGAGATAAAATACTTGAAATCTCCACATTACGGGCTAATTCTCGATTATTAAGGTACGTTTTTCAACTTAACGTTAACACCATTACAGTTGTGGCCGTGTGAATTGTTCATTACTTTATAATTTGTTCATGATTGTAACCATGTACAAACGTAAGTAAGTAAATTTACTTACATGATTCATTACCTTTGTAACTTGTGAGTTCATTACCTTTGTAACTTGTGAGTTCATTACCTTTGTACCTTGTTCAGCTATCAAAACTTTGTGGTCCAGTCCCTGGACCCATTATGTACCTCTGTAATCTTTTGACTACCGCCCACATAATGTGTATGGGGTGCATAATAAAGATATTACACTAACTAAACTACTGTAATCTCTGTTGAAGAAAGGTTAAGGTTGAATGTCGCCTGTTGCACTACCAGTCAAGGAAGCTTTAATCCCTAAAATGGGGATTAATAACCCTCTTGTAGTTGATAGGCTTTGAACTTAATAAACAAACTTAACAGAAAGGTGATGTATGCATGTTTACTTATCACTGATATCATGCATTATAATGACCACATAAACTGTAATTGCAATGCAACTAATTGTTTTAAATTATCTCACTCAATTGCATTGCTAAAATTAATAGATTATTATGTTCAACTTATAGCCAAATTTTACAACTTAGATACACAATTATACTTTTTTTTTTAAATTATCAACCATAATTTTTTACCATGTAGTCTATTACTTAATCTTAAGAATGCCCACAATGCACAGCATATTAGGGGCTTTTGGCATGTACACCTCATTTATACCTATGTATCATGTCTAAATAACAACATTGTATCATGTCTAAATAAACTATTATTATTATTATTATTATTATTATTATTATTATTATTATGCAAGTTCCTGGTTTGCTCTACTAGCTCCAGGTCACACTCCTTCAATTCTTCCTGCACGAGTAAGTAGAGGACGGTCACAGGTGATGGCCACAGGGGACGGTCACAGGTGATGGCCACAGGGGACGGTCACCAGGATGGCCACAGGGGACGGTCACCAGGATGGCCACAGGGGAGGGTCACCAGGATGGCCACAGGGGACGGTCACCAGGATGGCCACAGGGGAGGGTCACCAGGATGGTCACCAGGATGGCCACAGGGGACGGTCACCAGGATGGCCACAGGGGACGGTCACCAGGATGGCCACAGGGGACGGTCACCAGGATGGCCACAGGGGACGGTCACCGGGATGGCCACAGGGGACGGTCACCGGGATGGCCACAGGGGACGATCACCAGGATGGCCACAGAATAGTGCATGAAGGTTTTGGGGGTCAACGCCCCCGCGGCTCGGTCTGAGACCAGGCCTTGTGGTGGATCAGTGTCTAATCAACCAGGCTGTTACTGCTGGCCGCACGCAAACTGATGTACGAACCACAGCTCGGCTGGTCAGGTACTGACTTTAGGTGCCTGTCCAGTACCTTCTTGAAGACAGACAGAGGTCTATTGGTAATCCCCCTTATGTATGCTGGGAGGCAGTTGAACAGTCTTGGGCCCCTGACACTTATTGTATTGTGTTGTCACAGTGTACTCGTGGCGCAACTGCTTTTCATTGGGGAAATGTTGCATTTCCTGCGAAGTCTTTTGCTTTCATAGGGAGAGATTTTCGTGTGCAAGTTTGGTACTAATCCTTTTAGAATTTTCCATCTCGCTCGCCTGCGTTCCAGGGAATACAAATCAAGGGACTCCAACCGTTCCCAGTAGTTTAGGTGGATTATCGTACTTATGTGTGCTGTGAAAGTTCTTTGTACACTCTCCAGGTCAGCAATTTCGCCAGCCTTGAAGGGGGCAGTTAGTGTACAGCAGTATTCCAGCCTAGAGAGAACAAGCAATTTGAAGAGAATCATGGGATTGGAGTCCCTAGTTTTGAAGGTTACCTGGAGTATACCTGGAGAGAGTTCCAGGGGTCAACGCCCCTGCGGCCCGGTCTGTGACCAGGCCTCATGTTGGATCAGAGCCTGATCAACCAGGCTGTTACTGCTGGCTGCACGCAGTCCAACGTACGAACCACAGCCTGGCTGGTCAGGTACCGACTTTAGGTGCCTGTCCAGTGCCTACTTGAAGAAAGCCAGGGGTTTGTTGGTAATCCACCTGATGTATGCTGGGAGGCAGTTGAACAATCTTGGGCCTCTGACACTTACTGTGTTGTCCCTCAGCGTGCTAGTGGCACCTCTGCTTTTCATTGGGGGATGTTACATCGCCTGTCGAGTCTTTTGCTTTCGTAGGGAGTGACTCTCGTGTGCAAGTTTGGTACTAATCCCTCGAGAATTTTCCACGTGTATATAATAATGTATCTCTCCCGCCTGCGTTCTAGGGAGTACAGGTTTAGGAACTTCAAGCGTTCCCAGTAATTGAGGTGGTTTATCGCAGTTATGCGTGCGGTGAAGGTTCTCTGCACATTTTCTAGGTCTCATTATCCATCCTATCATTTTCCTAGCAAATGTGGTAGATACATTGCTATGGTCTTTGAAGGCGAGATCCTCTGATATTATCACTCCCAGGTCCTTCACATTACTTTTTCACTATTGTATAGTTAGAATTTGTTGTACAGTATACCCTGATACAGTTTTAATTTCCTCACGTTTTCCATATCTGAGTAGTTGAAATTTCTCTTCATTGAACTTCACATTGTTTTGAGTGGCCCATTTGAAGATTTGGTTGATGTCCACTTGGAGTCTTGCGGTGTCCTTGATGGAGGACACTGTCATGGCATTTCGGGTGTCATCCGTAAAGGAAGACACGGAGCTATGACTTACATCTGTCTGTCAGATATGAGGATGAGGAATATGATGGGAGAGAGTTCTATGCCTTGTGGAACACAGCTTTTTACCGTAGCTGCCTCGGACTTTACTCTGTTTACTATTACTCTTTGTGTTCTATTTGTCAGGAAGTTATGTCCATCTACTACCAACTTTTCCTGTTATTCCTTTATCACGCATTTTGTGCGCTATTACACGGTGGTCACATTGTCGAAGGCTTTTGCAAAGTCTGTGTATATTACATCTGTATTTTGTTTATCCTGTATAGCATCCAGGACCTTGTCATAATGGTCCAGTAGCTGGGACAGGCAGGAGCGACCTGCTCTAAACCCGTGTTGCCCTGGGTTTTGTAATTGATGGGTATCTAGGTGGTTGGCGATCTTGCTTCTTAGAACCCTTTCAAAGATTTTTATGATATAGGATGTTTTTCAAAGATTTTTATGATATAGGATGTAAGTGCTATCGGTCTGTAGTTTTTTGCCAATGCTTTACTGCCGCCTTTGTGGAGTGGGGCTATGTCTGTTGTTTTTAATAACTACGGGACGACTCCATTGTCCATGCTCCCTCTCCATAGGATGTTAAAAGCACGTGATAGAGGCTTCTTGCAGTTCTTGATGAACTACCAAATTCTGATGGTGAACATGAACAACTGGTATAAGGAAACACGCCCAATGTTTCCACCCTTGCTGGAATCGAACCCGGACCCTCAGCATGTGAAGCGAGAGCTTTTGCCACCAGGCCACGCTAAGAGACAAGACAGTAAGTGTCAGGGGCCCAAGATTGTTCATCTGCCTCACAGCATACATAAGGGGGATTACGAGTAGACCCCTGGCTGTCTTCAAGACGCTGGACAGGCACCTAACGTCAGTACCTGACCAGCCGGGCTGTGGCTCTTACATCAATTTGCGTGCTGCCAGCAGTAACAGCCTGGTTGATCAGACCCTGATCCACCACGAGGCCTGGTCCCAGACCGTGCCGCGGGGGCGTTGACCCCCGAAACCCTCTCCAGGTATACTCCAGATAAGGCACCAGGTATACTCCAGATAAGGCACCAGGTATACTCCAGATAAGGCACCAGGTATACTCCAGATAAGGCACCAGGTATACTCCAGATAAGGCACCAGGTATACTCCAGATAAGGCACCAGGTATACTCCAGATAAGGCACCAGGTATACTCCAGATAAGGCACCAGGTATACTCCAGATAAGGCACTAGTCACAGAGACTTGGCCTGTACTCGCCTAGTTGTGGTTGCAGGATTCGATTCACAGCTCCTGGCCCCGTGTGTGTGTGCGTGTGTGTGCGCGCGCGTGTGCGCGCGTATGGACACTTCATCCCATGGTATTTTGAGAGACGATTTCAAGTGACGTTATAACGGGAAGTGTGTTTCTGAGATCAAGGTTACGTGGCTATCACATTGTTATGCCGAGTGTAACTGTTACAGTGTACCGGTACTCGTCAGTATAGTTACCTGGAGTATACCTGGAGAGTTCCAGGGGTCAACGCCCCTGCGGCCCGATCTGTGACCAGGCCTCATGGTGGATCAGAGCCTGATCAACCAGGCTGTTACTGCTGGCCGCATACACCCCGATGGCATGGTGGCTAGCGCTCTTGCTTCACGCACGGAGGGCCCGGGTTCAATTCCCGGCGGGGCCGAAACATTTCGAAGTATTTCGTTACACACACACACACACATACATACAACAGGCCTAGTGTCTAATCGACATGTGCCTAGGACAAAATGGTAACTAACAGTCGAACGTACGAACCACAGCCTGGCTGGTCAGGCACCGACTTTAGGTGCCTGTCCAGTGCCTGCTTGAAGACAGCCAGGGGTCTATTGGTAATCCCCCTTATGTATACTGGGAGGCAGTTGAAACGTCTTGGGTCCCTGACACTTATTGTGTTGTCTCTCAACGTGCTAGTGGCACCCTTGCTTTTCATTGGGGGATGTTACATCGTCTGCCGAGTCTTTTGCTTTCGTAGGGAGTGACTCGTGTGCAAGTTTGGTACTAATCTCTCTAGGATTTTCCAAGTGTATATAATAATGTATCTCTCCCGCCTGCGTTCCAGGGAGTACAGGTTTAGGAACTTCAAGCGTTCCCAGTAATTGAGGTGGTTTATCACAGTTATGCGTGCCGTGAAGGTTCTCTGCACATTTTCTAGTTCAGCAATTTCACCTGCCTTGAAAGGTGCAGTTAGTGTGCAGCAATATTCCAGCCTAGATAGAACAAGCGACCTGAAAAGTGTCATCGTGAGCTTGGCATCCCTGGTTTTGAAGGTTCTCATTATCCATCCTGTCATTTTTCTGGCAGATGCGATTGCTACATTGTTATGGTTCTTGAAGGTGAGATCCTCTGTCATGATCACTCCCAGGTCTTTGACATTAGTTTTTCGCTCTATTGTGTGGTTGAATTTGTTTTATACTCGATGAGATTTTAATTTCCTCACGTTTTCCATATCGGAGTAATTGAAATTTCTCATCATTGAACTTCATATTGTTTTCTGTAGCCCATTTAAAGATTTGGTTGATGTCTGCTTGGAGTCTTGCAGTGTCTTCAATGGTGGACACTGTCATGCAGATTTGGGTGTCATCTGCAAAGGAAGACACGGCACTGTGGCTGATATCCCTGTCTATGTCCGATATAAGGATGAGGAACAGGATGGGAACGAATACTGTGCTTTGTGGAACAGAGCTTTTCACCGTAGCCGCCTCAGACTTTACTCTGTTGACTACTACTCTTTGTGTTCTACTTAGGAAATTATAGACCCATCTACCAACTTTTCCTGTTATTCCTTTATCACGCATATCAAAGGCTTTTGCAAAGTCTGTGTATATAACATCTGCATTCTGTTTGTCTTCTAGAGCATCCAGGACCTTGTCGTAGTGGTCCAGTATTTGGGAAAGACAGGAGCGCCCTGCTCTAAACCCATGCTGCCCTGGGTTGTGTAATTGATGGTTATCTAGATGAGTGGCGATCTTGCTTCTTAGAACCCTTTCAAAGATTTTTATATGGGACGTTAGCGCTATTGGTCTGTAGTTCTTTGCTATTGCTTTACTGCCCCCTTTGTGAGAGTGGGGCTATGTCTGTTGTTTTTAGTAACTGCGGGACGACCCCAGTGTCCATGCTCCCTCTCCATAGGATGTTAAAAAAAAGCACGTGATAGGGGCTTCTTGCAGTTCTTGATGAACACTGAGTTCCATGAGTCAGGGCCTGGAGCGGAGTGCATGGGCATGTCATTTATCGCCTTTTCGAAGTCATGTGGCATCAGGGTAATGTCAGATAGGCTTGCGTATACCAGGTTCTGTGGCACTCATAAAAAAATCATTTAGGTCTTCAACTTTTAGTATGTTTAGCGGTTCGCTAAAAACTGAGTCATACTGGGACTTTAGTAACTCCCTCATTTCCTTTGTCATCTGTGTAGGACCCATCTCTTTTTAGTAGGGGCCCAATACTCGTTGGTGTTCTCGACTTTGATTTGGCATAAGAAAAGAAATACTTTGGGTTTCTTTCAACTTCATTTATAGCTTTTAGTTCTTCCCGCATTTCTTGATTCCTGTAAGATTCCTTTAGTTTTAATTCGATGTTTGCTATTTCTCTGACCAGTGTCTCCCTACGTATTTCAGATATATTGGCCTCTTGTAGCCGCTCTGTTATTCTTTGCCTTCGCCTGTATAGGGAGGAGGGGTGCAACAGTTACTAGGTATTTACTTTGCCAGATGGACAAATTGTCATTATATGCTGGAATGTGATCAGATTATTGAATTCAGAGAGAATTCGCTCATAAATTTTCAAGAAAAGTCAAAGTATTTTATCCATAGTGACACATTACCAACCATTCTACAAATATACCCGGACTTCGCCCACTCTAAATAATTCATAATCTCTCAAACTTGTTTCAATTCAAGCATCGAGGACACTGCAAATCTCCAAGCGGACATTAACCAAGTCTATAAATGGGCCTCAGAAAACAATATGAAGTTCAGTGGTGACAAATTTCACTTCACTATGGAGAACTCGAGAAAATATAAACTGAATAGGAATATAAAGCAAATTCCAACCATACAGTAGAAAAAACTGGAAGAGGTGAAAAAAATCCCCAAAAAGTTAACAGCTAGGGTAGGAATATGCCAGGAAACTAGGGACGCAAGAATGATGATGCCCCTCAGTAATCTCAGGCTCTAACAATCTACAAATGATATACCAGACTTCTCCCACTAAATAATCAAATCGCTAGGAACTTGTTGAAACTTCAACTCAGGACACGCAAATCATGCAAATTACAAGTTATAAATCCTCAGACAGAATGAGTCTCTTACAAACTCCACCTTACGAAACGGAGAAATAAAACGTGAAGTAGGATATACAAAGTAACATCAGTTGCAAACTAGTGAAGGACTGGGTGCGAATCAGTAGAGGACACGGTTAAAATCACAACATGTACTCCCATTGTGAACAGCAGGGTGGAACCATACAGGCAGCATACAGTGAACAAATCTAGATCCAGTGAAACTGACATCCCCAATGCGCAGGGTAAATCCCGTGAATGAAAGTGAAAGGCCCAACGGGTGCACATCCCAGTGACAGCAGGGTGCACATCCCAGTAACACAGGGTGACAGGTGACATCCCGTGAACACAGGGGTGCACATCCCCAGTGAACAGCAGGTGCAACATCCCCAGTGAACAGCAGGTGCACATCCCAGTAACAGCAGGGTGCTAGACATCCCCCCAGTGAACAGCAGGGTGCAACACCCCAGTGAACAGCAGGGTGACATCCCCCTAGTGCAACAGGCAGCGGGTGCATACATCCCCAGTGAACGGTCAGGCGGTGCAACATCCCTCCAGTGAACAGCAGAGTGCAACATCACACCCAGTGAACAGCAGGTGCAACATCCCTCAGTGCAAACTGTCCAGTGAACTCAGGGCCAGAACATCACCCCAGTGAACAGCAGGGTGCAACATCCCCAGTGAACAGCAGGTGCACATCCCCAGTGAACAGCAGGTGCAACATCCCCCAGTGAACAAGCAGGGTGCAACATCCCCAGTGAACAGCAGGGTGCAACATCCCCAGTGAAAGCAGGCAGAGCTAGCGTGCACATCCCCAGTGAAAGCAGGGTGCAACATCCCCCAGTGAACAGCAGGGTGCAACATCCCCAGTGAACAGGCACGGACAGGTGCAACATCCCCATGAAAGCAGGTGCAACATCCCAGTGAACAGCAGGGTGCAACATCCCCCAGTCCAGGTGCAACATCCCCAGTGAACAGCAGGGTGCAACATCCCCAGTGAACAGCAGGGTGCACATCCCAGTAACAGCAGGTGCAACATCCCCCAGTGAACAGCAGGGTGCAACATCCAGTAACAGCAGGGTGACATCCCCAGTGAACAGCAGGGTGCAACATCCCAGTGAACAGCAGGGTGCAACATCCCCCAGTGAACAGCAGGGTGCCATCCCCAGTAACAGCAGGGTGCAACATCCCCCAGTGAACAGCAGGGGTGCAACATCCCCCAGTGAACAGCAGGGGTGCAACATCCCCCAGTGAACAGCAGGGGTGCAACATCCCCCCAGTGAACAGCAGGGGTGCAACATCCCCCCAGTGAACAGCAGGGGTGCAACATCCCCCAGTGAACAGCAGGGTGTAACATCCCCCCAGTGAACAGCAGGGGTGCAACATCATCCAGTGAACAGCATTGGTGCAACATTCCCCCAGTGAACAGCAGGGTCGCCACGAGTACAACATCAGGGGCGCCACGAGTACAACAGCAGGGGCACCACGAGTACAACAGCAGGGGCACCACGAGTACAACAGCAGAGGCACCACGAGTACAACAGCAGGGGCACCACTAGTACAACAGCAGGGGCACCACTAGTACAACAGCAGGGGCACCACTAGTACAACAGGGGCACCACAGTACAACAGCAGGGGCACCACTAGTACAACAGCAGGGGCACTACTAGTAAACAGCAGGGGCACCACTAGTACATAGCAGGGGCACCACCAGTACAACAGCAGGGGCACCACTAGTACAGCAGGGGGCACCACTAGTACAGCAGCAGGGCACCACTAGTACAACAGCAGGGGCACGACTAGTACAACAGCAGGGCACGACTAGTACAACAGCAGGGGCACCACTAGTACAACAGCAGGGGCACCACTAGTACAGCAGCAGGGCACCACTAGTACAACAGCAGGGGCACCACTAGTACAACAGCAGGGGCACCACTGTACAACAGCAGGGCACCACGAGTACAACAGCAGGGGCACCACTAGTAGCAACAGCAGGGGCACCACTAGTGCAACAGCAGGGTGCCACGAGTACAACAGCAGGGGCACCACTAGACAACAGCAGGGGCACCACGAGTACAACAGCAGGGGCACGACTAGTACAACAGCAGGGCACCACTAGTACAACAGCAGGGGCACCACTAGTACAGCAGGGGCACCACGAGTACAACAGCAGGGCACCACTAGTACAACAGCAGGGGCACCACTAGTACACAGCAGGGGCACCACTAGTACAACAGCAGGGGCACCACTAGTACAACAGCAGGGCACCACTAGTACAGCAGCAGGGGCACCACTAGTACAACAGCAGGGGCACCACTAGTACAACAGCAGGGCACCACTATTACAACAGCAGGGGCACCACTAGTACAACAGCAGGGGCACTACTAGTACAACAGCAGGGGCACCACTAGTACAACAGCAGGGGCACCACTAGTACAACAGGGGCACCACTAGTACAACAGCAGGGGCACCACTAGTACAGCAGCAGGGGCACCACTAGTACAACAGCAGGGGCACCACTAGTACAACAGCAGGGGCACCACTAGTACAACAGCAGGGCACCACTAGTACAACAGCAGGGGCACCACTAGTACAGCAGCAGGGGCACCACTAGTACAACAGCAGGGCACCACTAGTACAACAGCAGGGGCACCACTAGTACAACAGCAGGGGCACCACTAGTACAACAGCAGGGGCACCACTAGTACAACAGCAGGGGCACCACTAGTACAACAGCAGGGGCACCACTAGTACAGCAGCAGGGGCACCACTAGTACAACAGCAGGGGCACCACTAGTACAACAGCAGGGGCACCACTAGTACAACAGCAGGGGCACCACTAGTACAACAGCAGGGGCACCACTAGTACAACAGCAGGGGCACCACTAGTACAACAGCAGGGGCACCACGAGTACAACAGCAGGGGCACCACTAGTACAACAGCAGGGGCACCACTAGTACAGCAGCAGGGGCACCACTAGTACAGCAGCAGGGGCACCACTAGTACAACAGCAGGGGCACCACTAGTACAACAGCAGGGGCACCACGAGTACAACAGCAGGGGTGCCACGAGTACACTGAGAGTAAGAGCGGAAGTGTTGCCGAGAAAGTTCAGAAAACAGGAAAGTTTTTCCTCGTTAAACTTTAAAAAACAGGAAAATTTATCCTCATTAAACTTAAAAACATGAACACGCGAATTTTTATGTTATTTTCTTTCTTTTTCATTTACATTTTATTTTAAGATACTTTACAAAGCTGTAAGAAAAAATGTTTTTATTTTTTCTCTCAAAAATCCAATTTGATAAAAATCGCAAAAAAAAAAAAATTGTCATCCTCACAACCCAGAATTAATACAAAGAAAAAAATAACTTCCTATTGCGATGCACCAGCATTTAGGGTTTGAAGAGGATCAGAAGAGGCATTCTCTAGTCATCACATAAGTAAAGTTGCTCAATAAAACTGGCAAATTGAATTTTTCAGCTGAGAGTGACAAGTTGTGTTTGTAATAAGTTGTGGCAGTGGTAATAATGTCTGTTAATGGTAATACTTTGAAGACTATGCTGGCCGCTTTCTTTTATTTAATAATATTTTAATTACATGTAAACGACATTCTGTAATACTGCAGAAATAGTTTGTGATAATTGAACTGATTTCAACGATTCCATTTTTTTTAATATTAAAATGTGCAAATTTGCGTTTACTCTGAGTAAACTTGGGGGGGGGGGGTTGACATACAATAGAAAGCATCGTCAGTGATATTTTGACGAAGCATTCTTATAGTTATTGAATAAAAATGAATATCGCTATTCAGTAGTCACTTTTGGCAACGTTAACCTTGTGGTCAGGAAACAACAACCGTGGTGAAAATTTGAAGCCGATCGGATGAGTCATTCTCCAGTTATGGCATGGATTTCAACGATTCTAATTTTGTTGTAAGTTTTTACTACATAAAGTTTTGGTGTAGGCAAACTAAACTTAATATTGAGCATCCTGACCTCACATGAATCGCCCATTAAATATCCAAGTTGTTCAAAACTGGTAAACCGAAATTTATTTAACGTTATTTGACAGGAATAAAATTTTCATGGTATTTTACGCATAAAATTTTCAAATCTGGTCCAACTCTGGTGAATTTCACTTTCCTCCATCGTGGAGTTACTTGGCAGCTTTTATTAAAGCTCCGTCACTGAGGAAGTTATCCCAGCCATTCCTGGATGCTGAGAATGACCTCAACAACTTTGATCATAAGGCAGTGAACATGACAGTTGTTCCAAGAATCTGGTCCTTATATACCTTGTACATGGACTTATTGAAATATATTATTATTATTACCGTGGAAATCTGAATCCGATTGGATAAGGCGTTCTCGAGTATACCTGGAGAGGGTTTCGGGGGTCAACGCCCCAGCAGCCCGGTCTGAGACCACCGAAATAAAGTTGGGGAAGAAAAAAAATCAGGCAACTTCTTAAAGATACATAATACGAGTATCCAGTGTTTAAAAAAAATATTGCATTAGTCCTACTGGTTCATACTAGAGTTATTAACTCTCACTCTCATTGATGCTACTCACACTTCACGCACTCAGCACCTTGTGCCACTCATCTGCAAATATTATTTAGTGCTCTCTGATGTTGCACAAATCTGAATTTGTGCAACAAATAAGTTGTAATAATATTGGTAGAATTACCGACAATATGTTAAGTAAAAGGACACAAATGCAACTAATGTGACATTTTATTATGGCAACGTTTCGCTCTCCAGGAGCTTTGTCAAGCCGTTACAAGCAATACATGGACACAGAGGGTATATATATATGCTCAGAGTGAGGTGTAATACTAGTGGTGGTGGTAGTAGTAGAGACATAAGTTGTAGTAGTAGTAGTAATACAATATGGTAGAATAATCAACTTGCACATGAGGAAAAGGTGAAAGCAATTACTTGGGTAGCACAAAAATATAGGTAAGACACACACACACACACACACACACACATCCTCATCTGCACCAACACTGACCCAAAGGACAGTAAACATAAAATCCCAAATATAGCTATTGTCTAATAAATCTCAAACTAGTCTTAAGTTTGCCTGATATACTCCAATATTGGAGCTTTAATAGAAACTATGTAACATGCCAAGACAAAACCATTCTTATTACTAATTTTACAATCTAAATATTCTAAAATACCTCACTATAGTAAATCTATATAATAATTTGAAACTTGTATTCATTGTAATTTGTAATATAGATTAAAACCTAGTATTAAGTCTGCCCGAAATGCCTAGCATGCCTGGGCATGCTAGGCATGCTAACGGCCATCTTTGTAATTATTGTCTTCTAAATGTAAAACACACATTGTAATTTTTACAGAGAAATAAATAATCTTAATATTAACCAGCTCTGGCATTGAGTCTGGGTTCTTTTGATTGTTAGTCGAACGCTCTGAAACGGAACTACGAGAAGTACAGTGCAGATTGTGTTTGTTTGGCCACAATTATAAGAGTTAAATTTGTATGTGGCCGCCTCTGATATTTTACAAATCTGTAATAAGAGCAAGAGAAGTACGGGAGGGTAAGGCACTCAACCCGGCAGAGATCAACCTGTAATGTTTTAGACACACTGAATGGCGATTTTAGGTAGCAGAAATGGAATGAAACTGGTGGTGGGAGGACCCGTCAACAACTGTGGCCAAGGAAAGAGAAAGCGTGGAGAGAGTGAGGGAGTGGAGGTGGCTCTGCTGGGACGGTGTTGATAAGGGAAAAATCTGGTGATGCTGGTCTTAGTTAAATAATGACCTGCTTAGGAGTGTGGCAGAAACCAACTGCTGGTCAGCTTAAGACTCTTAAATTAGGTCCTGTATATTTTTTAAAGCTGTATGAAGAAAATACTATCACGTTTGATGGTAGTACTGTTTTGTTGAGGTGTGGCTCAATACACCAAGTAATTCAATTTTCAAATAAGGAAGTTATATAATTAAAACCAACATCTGAAGAAATGTTCATGTTTGTCCTGACGAAAACTACCATAGTTATCGAAGTTATGAAACCTTAAATGTTACTCTACATATTATACTTAAATTTACACAAGACCAAACAATGAAACTCTGAAGTTAGTGTTGGTTGTAGTGAGAATATTAAAGGTACATAATGCGGGTGGGGACTGAGCCACAAAGTTTTGTTACCTAAACAAGTTAGTGTTTATAACTATTTAATAATAATTTTTTTTTATTTTTGCATGATACATGTTTTTACAAAGGAGTATAACAATTAGGTGTACATGCCAAACACTCCTCTACGTGCAGAGCACTTTGGGCAAACTTAAGATTAATAAGGCAATATTAGTGTTATAACTGTACATATTGACATTTCAAATATCAAAGTTCAATTTCAATTTTTTTTTATTTCCTTGCAAGTTTACAATGTGGTTGACATATTGTAGGAAATATATTTGCTTAGGTAGTTTACAGTAAGGGTTTACAATGATTTGTAGTGCAAAGAGACGACCATCATGCCTTGGCATTACGGGCAGTCTAAACTTAACACATTACTGATTACTTAACACTACACGTACAAAACATAGGTTGATCAGGTTGCACTAATTATACAATTGAATATATGTTATTTAACATTTGCATTAGGTTAAAATATGAGAATTTATTGTACTTTGAGCTTTTATTTTTGGGGTTCTGAGGCTAGAGGCGGTGGAGAGTGAGTTGGTAGCTATGTAGGTAAAGTTAAGTACTGAGTATTTAGTTTTAGGTGAGTAGGTGGTTTTTAAGAAGTCTTGAATTGATGTACAGACAGGGTTCCTTTGGTATTCACTGGTAATGAATTCCAAATTTTTGGTCCCTTTATGTGCATAGTTTTTACATAGTGTGAGATGGACACGAGGAACATCAAAGAGTGATCTGTGTCTTGTGTTATGGTCATGTGTCCTGTTCAGGTTGGTGAGAAGTTTGAGTGGTGGGTTTATATTTGAGTGTAGAGTTCTATGTATGTAGTAGGCACAATAATAAGTATGGATGTTCTTTATGGTGAGTAAGTTTAGACTTTTGAATATTGGTGGAGTATGTTGTCTGGGGTTTGGATTTATTAGATTATTTATATGTTTATATCTGGTTACAATCGTAATGAGTTATTTATGCAGACATGAATTAAATCACAAATATTACAATGTAGCTTATATGTGATTATAAATTATTTTTATCACCTTATATTTTAACAAAGTATGCTTGAATTTAAAGCAAGTTTAAGTGGTTATGAGCTATAGTGGGCAAAGTCAGGGTATTTTTCCAAAATAGTTGGTAATATGTCACAGTGGGTAAAAATACTTTGACATTTCTTGAACATTTCTGAGCGAGTTGTCTCTGAGTTCGTTAATTTTATCGCACTCCAGTACATAATGATGCATGGTATGACAATAGTCCATCTGGCAAAGTTTACATTTCGTTTGGCCTACATCTGGTGGTGGTGATTTAATTAACCTTCTGGAGATACTGGTAACCCAACCAGAGGCGGGCGGTAGTGACATCCAAGAGTCTTATTTTGCTGGATACACCATAGACATGTGGCTCGTCCTGCATGATAGCTGGACTGACTGGTGTCAGACTGTCTCTAGTTAATGAAGGTCAGTTGAAGTTCTTTTCATATTGCTTTTAAACTGTTGACAGCCCAAGATTGTAATCTCCTTTGCCAATTCATCAGTTCTATCATGCATCTGAAGACTAATATGAGACAGAATCCACAGGTGTACACTGTCCACAATCCTACCATACCTGTGTCTGGCTTTGGACACAAACATGCCACAAATGATACTTAAGGAATAAAGAGCATTTATGGGTGATAAAGAATCAGCTAAAATTAAAGTGTCAGCATTTGATACATGGACGCATTTGAGTGCAAGGAGTATGGTAAACAATTCATTTTGAAGGGTAGAGGCCCAGTTATTGGTGCATGTTCCAGTTTTTATATAAGAGCCATCACACTATGAAAACAGAACACTACAACTAATTGTTTTAATTTGTTTGATCTCATTCAATTAATTGCATTGCTGCAATTAATAAATTATTATGTTCAACTTATATTCAAATTTTACAACTTAGTTACACAACTATACTTATTTTGTAAATTATCAACCATAATTTTTTACCATGTATTCTACTGTTAATTAATCTTAAGAATGCCCACAATGCTCAGCATATTAGGGGCTTTTGGCATGTAAACCTCATTTATACCTAACTATGTAGTTCAACATTGTATCATGTCTAAATAAATTATTATTATTTTTATTATTATTATTATTACCAGCTGCACCAATTGATTGGTGAACAGAACATAAATAATTTGTGAAAGAGTGTGCTGTGTGACTAAGGCATCAGTACAGCTTAAGGCATCCTGCTTGGCTTCTAGGCGAAGCTTTGGTTGTAATTCAAGAAGTTTTTATGAGGGATAGTTATTTGAAATGAGGTAATTTTCCAGGGAGCGAGGAAGTGTGGTTGTTGCCTTATTTGACATAGATTATGTATCTGGTTCTTTTGGAAGTTTTTAGTTTAATATCTTTATTATGCACCCCATACCCATCCTGTGGGCGGTAGTCAAAAGATTACAGAGGTACATAATGGGTCCAGAGATTGGGCCCCAAAGTTTTGATAGCTGAACAAATTACAAAGGTAAAGAATCATGTAAGTAAATTTACTTATTTATGTTCATAGTGATTACATTGATATAAAAGAATTTCTATCGAAATACGAATAGGTGCACAATCTTGAGAAAATACGTAAATTGTCCAGCTCGAAAAAATACGATAAACAGTGTCGAGTTGTGAGTTGTCAGTGAACGATTTCAACAAAAGTCCGTATATCATCCAGTCAACCATAGTGAAAAACAGCAGTTTGTGGTGGAAGTGGAAAAAACTAGAAAAACTAAACCCAGTACAGTGATCCATAAGTGCCTAAAACCCAGGTGGTAAACCAGGGTGAGGTTAACCAGGGTGCCAGAAGTAAACAGGGTGCCAGAGGTAGACCAAGGTGCCAGAGGTACGGCCGTCCGTCATAGTAGGAGCTGCCAGAAGCACCGGATTTTTTCTCCAACACGCAAGTTATACTTTTTGTATCAAACTGATCATTATTACTTTGTTTAATCATCTCCCAGTGGTCTGTCTCGCGTAACCCAAATAATCCCTACAGGATCCATTAAATAAGTGATACTGGATTTCGTCAGATCCAAAAAATAAGGGAACCAATGACTGGATTTAAAACTTGTATCCTCATCCGGATTCAATAAGCGGACGGGGTTTTAGGTGGCCTTATCAAACACCCAAACAATAACAATAACTTAAAGCGGTAAGATTGTCCCAAACACTTGCAAATAAAATAGATAAGATACAAATATACGGATCACCACTTCAGGGAAGCTATTAGTAGAATATACAGTAAAACAACCAACAAAATCAATCATGAAAATCTGTGTATTATGCAACCAAACAAACAAACGTTCCACTGGAAGGATTACATGCAACTTCTGTGGTAAATGGAGCCACGCCCCTTGTGCAGGCATTCAGGAATCAACTACACGAGATATTAAACCAGGGAAGTGTTTATGGGTATGCCCAAATGAGACCAAACTGTGTAATAAAATCACATTGATGTTAAAAGATAACATCAAATCGGCCTTCATAAAAAACATGACAGCATTCTATAACAGTTCGGAAAGTAAAAATTCTGGGCCAGATGGTGCTATCGCCCCTGGCACAGATGTTGCCCTAGTAGACAGTAACTGTAAGAATGGAGAAATAAATGATTGTGACTGGAAGGGGGACAGGAGTTCCAGTGGGGAAACAGGTGTAGACAAGGACACAAAAAAAACCAATGTTACAAACTAGCAATACCATGGTAGATAGTAAACAGGGGATTGCCCCGGGAAATACTAAAGATAAATTACCAGTGTTAGCACTAGTGCCGAAGATAGAAATGAGACAGATACACATGCAGCAATAGGGAATACAATGGGGAACACAGTCACAAAAAACCAGGGCAAACAGAAACCAGGCCTATGTGAATATTATGCAGTTAGTATATGCAGGCATGGAATATCTGGGAAATCAGATGGGACTTGCAATTATGATCACCCCAGAAAATG
>WNWK01016414.1:0-44999 GCA_009830355.1 Cherax destructor | reverse complement strand
CCCAAGAGGACCTCAACACTGCAAGTAGTGCACATGCTGCATGGAACCTGTGACATACCCTACCCTTCATGCCAGTAAACCAGCAATCAGGGATAGCAACCTCACATCCACCGAGCCATCTCGGCGGACAAAAGAGAGGGCGGCCGGATATCCACCACAAAGCATACCACATTCGAAAGGTGGCCTCCAGAGATACACCCGTCGCCCGAAAGATACCCAAGGCCACCCCCGGGTGACCGGAGAGGATCGGACATCCCCAGGTGATCCAGATTCCACGGCAAACTACACCACCGCCAAGGACCTCAACGGAATGGGATGGACCACGATACCCTTCCCCTACCTAGGAACTAGAATGCCTGAGGAGAAAAGCTCCCAGGGTAAAACTGGGAAGGAACTAAGGGAGGGATGAGGAGGAAGAGGAGGAAAGGGAAAAGGGAGGATGGAGGAGATGGGAAAGGGAAGGGGGATTGGGGGGCAATTAGGTTCGGTCTGGAGGAAGAAGACCAAAAGGTCCAATTCCTCAGACCGATAGCCTCTTTACCTCGTCAAGGAGCCCCCTTAAAGAGGGTAAAAGGACAATAATGCAACTAATGTGACATTTTATTGTGGCAACGTTTCGCTCTCCAGGAGCTTGACCCCCCTTTAAAGAGGGTAAAAGGACACAAATGCAACTAATGTGACATTTTATTGTGGCAACGTTTCGCTCTCCAGGAGCTTCAAGCTCCTGGAGAGCGAAACGTTGCTACAATAAAATGTCACATTGTTAACATTTGTGTTCCTTTATACAAATAGTGTCGAGTAATTTACTGAATATTAATACAATAGAAATATTGTAGTAGTAGTAGTAATATGGTGGTGGTGGTGGTAGTAGTAGTATAATGGTGGTAGTAGTAATATGGTGGTAGTAGTAGTATGGTGGTGGTAGTAGTAATAATATGGTGGTAGTAGTGATATGGTGGCAGTAGCAGTATGGTAGTAATAGTATTTATGGGAAGTACCAAACATGAGGGACATACAGCTCCTTAAAAGGAGACAATCAATTCGACTTGAATAACCGTAGTATAGCGCCATTTCCTCGGATCTGGAGCAACTCTTAAGCGTCAAGGCACGACGTCCCTTGAAGACTCGTCTCAGTATTTTTCTTCAAAAATCATGCAAATTATCTTCTTGCTGAACTAAAAGCAATATTAAATTGTAACAAGACAAACTTAGTGCTCGGGGCTCACTTTGTCACCTAACCTGTATGATCAAATACTTACTCTGGCATGAACGTTCAAGCACTGAAATGTACAAAAACAATAGATATATTACTTGCAAATAAAAAACATGGAAGAACTTAATAAAAAATAAGTAATTGAAATTGGTTTTGAAAATGGTGAGAGATAAGAACTCAGTTATGTCAGATTCATTTAGAGTTGCAGGATTAATATTTTTTTTTATGAATCTGCGAGATTCTCTTACTACCCAGTTATTCTTGATAAATTAGATTAAGAAGTGTGAACAAATGGAGGCTTTGTCAGTGGCAGGCGGCGAGTACCTGCTGCTGAAGGAATAATTACCTCAGCTTCTCCCTCTTCAGCCTACTACTTTTATCTCTGTATTGCATTGATAAAGCCTCTGGCAAAATGTTTACATAATAAAGACTCCCAGTTGATGAACATGTGTGTAATTTTTCAACTTGTCGGTGATGTATGATTGTATGTCACTGATGCATTGAGATTGATCTTGACAATGATGAAGGATATGGACTCGGTTATATCAGTTGACACTATGAATAGTTGTCTTGATTCAGAAAATCATGAGAGTAGACAATGTTAAAATCCGAGACGTTAAGCAACTTCCCACTAATCACTTTCGGGACAGGATTTGCTTTTCGAAGTCAAAACAAATAATCAAAGCTGACTCACGAAATCGTAATGAGACGATTGCAAACAAACCATACCACGGGTGGGGTTAGAACCCGCGATCAGAGTTTCAAAACTACAGACCGTCGCGTAAGCCACTGGGTCAGCTAGCTTCAATAAGATTCATCCAACTAGGAATATTTCTACACCATAGGAAGGTTAGCATAGGCACCACTGTGTCCACAAATGCAAGTTTTTACAGACGAATCTCCTCACGGCCATGCTAGCGGGAAATTCGTCTGTAAAAACTTGCATTTGTGTGGTGCCTATGCTAACCTTCCTATGGTGTAGAAATATACCTAGATGGATGACTCTTATTGAAGCTAGCTGGCCCAGTGGCTAACGCGACGATCCGGAGTTTTGAGACATTCTGATCGCGGGTTCTAACCCCACTCGTAGTATGGTTTAATCAAATCTGATTTTTAACAATAAAGTAACAGCTGAGAAACTGGCTGTAAACATCCGATCTACTGATCCCATCAATAAGAGTGCTGGGTTAATATGGAACTTATTATTACACGGTGAATTTGACCCTAACGATCGGTTTTGTGATGCCACTGAATTTAAAGCTTCCTGGAATCCTCCATCAATCCCCAAGCCTTTTTTTGCAATTCACCCTCAGACCTTCCAGGTGAGCCTAGCCAGTATAGAACCCGACTCACTTCCAGGTGAGCCTAGCCAGTATAGAACCCGACTCACTTCTTTCAAACTCCTCAGGTTTCTGATCACTAAAGCGACTCATCGCAAGTAATCTTTTAGTAATACAAAGTTTCACCAACTGGAGCTTTATCAAGTATTATACTTCATGAAGTGTTGGTGAAACGTCGTAATAATAAAAAGCTGCATTTTTTTAGTGTCTATTGATCACCACAGTTACTTACAAAGCCTCGGGTACCCACGTCTTCTCTAGCCTTATTTTATCCTTCTTAGACACTGAATTAGCTGTCACTGTAATTTATGTCACAACAAACCTGTTAGTTTTGTCATTATTATATCACTCCTGTTACCATTATCTCTGCAATTATGTCAAACCTGTTAACAGTGTCACTGTCACTGGCATATCAAACCTGTTAAGTATGTCACTGTCACTGATATATCCAACTTATTAACTTTGTCATTAATTGTTATATCATAGCTGTTAGCTTCATCCTTGTAACTGTTATGTCAAAGCTATTATCTTTGTTAGTGTAATTGTTACGATATCCTTATTTCTCGTGTTCATGTGTTGGTTCATTATTTAATTAGTACACCAACAACATTCATATTACAGTCGGTGATTTTCATTTCTCTTTCCTTGTTATGATTCTGGTGCAACTGCTTCCTTGTAGGTGACAACAGAGGCATGGCTGTGAACTGTATTTTGTTGGTTGTAAATGTGTATGATGTTGGGTGTAAGCGTAGGGTGTAAGTTGTAAGTGTAGGTTTTTTGCATGTAGGTGTAAGTGTTAGGTGTAGGTGTAGGAACATAGGAAAGAAGGAGCACTGCAGCGGGCCTTCTGGCCCATGCGAGGCAGGTCCAATTCTCCCATCGACTTAAGCCAATGCCTTGACCTGGTCAGGTCAGTCACATTCACTTAAGAGAGGAGCACGGCATCTGACCTAGTAGCACAAGCTAGTCAGGTCCAACTCACACCCACCCACACCCACTCATGTATTTATCCAACCTATTTTTAAAACTACACGTCTTATCTTCTATGACGGTACTCGGGAGTTTGTTCCATTCACCACAACTCTATTACCAAACCAGTGCTTTCCTATATCCTTCCTGAATCTGAATTTTTCCAATTTAAAACCATTGCTGCGAGTCCTGGCAATACTAGATATTTTTAGCACTATTTACATCCCCTTTATTAATTACTGTTTTCCATTTATATACCTCAATCATATTCCCCCTAATTCTACGCCTTCTTGATATGAAGCCAAGGATTCTTTTAGTTCTACTGTGAACACTTATGCACTGTTGTCTTGGTTTCAGATTACTGCTAACCAGAACTCCAAAATCCTTTTCGCAATCCGTAATATTAATATCTACATTATTTAGTTTATATGTGGCATGGTTATTTTCCTGTCCAACATTTAGAACTTTGCATTTGTCTATATTAAACTGCACTGCTGCCTATTTGTCAACCATGCCTCTACCCAGGAAAAAAATTCTCCTATTCCGTGTGCCTTAAGTTTTCTCAACAGCCTCTGATGTGGAACTCTATCGAAAGCATTACTGAAGTCCATATACACAATATAATATTCAATACCATGATCAACCTCCTCAAATACCTTAGTGAAGAAAGTTAGTAAATTCGTAAGACAGGAACGCCCCTTTGTAAAACTGTGCTGAGATTCATTAATCAATTTATGTCTTTCAAGATGGCTACGAATTTCTTCGGCAATTATTGATTCCATGAATTTACCAACAATGGAGGTAAGGCTTATTGGTCTATAGTTCGAAGCTAAGGACCTGTCACCTGCCTTGTAAATAGGTATTACATTTGCCATTTTCCACTTGTCTGGCACTATGCCAGTTTGTAGTGATATATTGAAAAGATTAGCCAAAGGTATGTTAAGTTCCTCTTTACATTCCTTTAAAACCCTTGCAAACAGTTCATCAGGGCCTGGGGATTTGCTAGGTTTTAATTTCTCTATTTGTCTGAGGACCATGTCACTAGTTACCCTAATAGTGCATAGTTTATTAACGTCCTGTTCTACATAATTTATTATTTATGGAATTTCTCTAGTATCTTCCTGAGTAAAAACTGAGAGGAAGGCATTGAAAAGTTCGCACGTATCCTTATCACTGTCAGTGATCTGAACTGAGTTACTCTTAAGTGGGCCTATCTTGTCCCTAATTTTACTTCTGTATCCCTTGCGACTTTAGCCTCATAATCCCTTTTTGCTTTTCTTATTACTTTTTTTATTTCTCTCTTTACTTGAATATATTGATTTCTTAACTGCCAATCCCCTCTTTTGATACTCCTATATATGCATCTCATTTGACCAATGAGATGTTTTAATCTATTGTTTATCCATTTGGGATATTTTTGTTAGATCTAATTTCCCTACTCGGATCAAAAGTTGTCTGGGCAGCTAGAACAATGCTCGAAATACGTCATATTGGCAACCAGCCCTACCTACCTGACCCATAGTAAGGTCATCCCAATTAAGCCCACCCAGGTAATTTCTGAGCCCCATGAAGTCTGCCAAGCAAAAGTCTGAAACAGAGACTTGATTGCAGATATCTGGGTAATTCCATGATATATTGAAACTAAGTGATTTATGATCGCTTTCCCCAAGCTCATCATTAACCTCTTTATTAACTAGTGATTCTTTGTTGGCAAGAACCAAGTCAAGCAGGTTGTTTCCTCTAGTTGGTTCTGTCACAAACTGTTTTAAAAAGCAGTCCTGAACCGTATCAAGAAAGTCACTAGACTCAAGATTTCCTATCACATTGTTCTAATCAATTTGTCTAAAGTTTAAATCTCCCATTAACACAACATTTTCATATCTAGACGCCTTGTGAATTTCGTCCCATAGAAGTTTACTGCACTCCCTATCAAGATTTGGGGGTTTGTAAATCACACCCAAGATTAGTTTTGCACGGCCCTCAAGAAGCTGTAACCAAACAGATTCAGTGGTTGACGATTCTAATTTTATATCTTGTCTAACACGACAGTTTAAATTCTCTCTGACATAAGAACATAAGAAAGAAGGAACACTGCAGCAGGCCTACTGGCCTATGCGAGGCAGGTCCAAGTCTCCACCAGCCTAAGCCATTGTCCCAACCCAGCCAGGTCAGGTCACATTCACTTAAGGAAGGAGCACGGCATCTGACTTAGTAGCACAAGCTAGTCAGGTACAACTCACACCCACCCGCACCCATTTTTAAAACTACACAACGTTTTAGCCTCTATAACTGTACTCGGGAGTTTGTTCCACTCATCGACAACTCTATTACCAAACCAGTGCTTTCCTATATCATTCCTGAATCTGAATTTTTCCAATTAAGGCCATTGCTGCGAGTCCTGTCAATACTAAATATTTTTAGCACGCTATTTACATCAAATTTATTTATTCCTGTGTTCAATTTATACACCTCAATCATATCCCCCCCTAATTCTACGCCTTTCTAGAAAGAGCAGGTTCAGGGCCCTCAGTCTATCCTCATAGGGAAGATTTCTGATACATGGGATCAACTTAGCCATCCTCCTTTGTACGTTTTCCAGAGCATTTATATCCATTCTGTAATACGGTGACCAAAACTGTGCAACATAATCTAGATGAGGATATGTAGAGTTGAAGAACAACCTGAGGATTCCTATTATTTATGCTTCTTGATATGAAGGGTTTCTGTTCGCTTTATTGCGAACACTTATGCACTGCTGTCTTGGTTTTAGATTACTGCTAACACGAACTCCTAAATCCTTTTCGCAATCAGTAGTATTAAGATCTACATTATTTAGTTTATATGTGGCATGGTTATTGTCTTGTCCAATATTTAGAAATTTGCATTTATCTATATTAAACTGCATCTGCCACTTCTCCGACCACTGCATCAGTCTGTTCAAATCTTCCTGGAGTGCTCTAATGTCCTCATTTGAATGAATTGGACGGCCTATTTTGGTGTCATCGGCAAACTTGCTTATGTCGCTATTTATTCCCTCATCTATGTCATTTATGTAGATTGTGAACAACAAGGGGCCCAATACTGACCCCTGTGGAACACCGATTGTGACGCTTCCTCCCTCTGGTTTCTCCCCATTTATGCAAACTCTCTGCTGCCTATTTGTCAACCATGCCTCTATCTAGGAAAAAATTTCTCCTCCTATTCCGTGTGCCTTAATTTTCCTCAATAGTCTCTGATGTGGGACTCTATCAAAAGCCTTACTGAAGTCCATATACACAATATCATATTCATTACCGTGATCTACCTTCTCAAATACCTTAGTGAACAAAGTTATTAAATTTGTAAGGCAGGAACGCCCTTTTGTAAAACCGTGCTGAGATTCGTTGATTAATTTATGCTTTTCAAGATGGCTACGAATTGCCTCGGCAATTATTGATTCCATAATTTATCCCACTATGGAGGTTAGGCTTATTGGTCTATAGTTCGAAGCTAAGGACCTGTCACCTGCTTTGAAAATAGGTATTACATTTGCCATTTTCCACTTATCCTGCACCATGCCAGTTTGCAGTGATATGTTGAAAAGATTAGTCATAGGTTTGCTAAGCTTATCTTTACATTCCTTTAGAACCCTTGCATACAGTTCATCAGGGCCTGGAGATTTATTACGTTTTAATTTACCTATTTGTCTAAGGACCATGTCACTTGTGACCCTAATCATGCATAGTTTACTATCGTCCTGTTTTACATAATTTATATTTCTGGAATATCGCTAGTATCTTCCTGTGTAAAAACTGAGAGGAAGTGTTAAAAATTCTACACATTTCCTTATCACTGACGGTGAGCTGACCTGAGTAACTTTTGAGTGGGCCTATCTTGTCCCTAATCTTACTTCTGTATACCTGAAAAAATCCTTTTGGGTTAGTCTTCGATTCTTTTGCAACTTTAACCTCATAGTCTCTTTTTGCTTTTCTTATTCCCTTTTTTATTTCTCTCTTTAACTGACCCTATGAGTGTGGAATAATTTATAGCCTTGTATGTGACATTCAGAAGGCATCTCTCTATCTTTCGGATTGAGCCAGGTCTCTGTTATAGCAATAATATCTATGTTTCCTGCAGTTGCAATTAATCTTAGCTCATCTATCTTATTTCTTACACTCCTGCTATTAGTATAGTAAACCTTAAGGGAGCAAGTCTCTTGGTGCCCTCTGCTGTCTCCCTTTGATGAATGTCTTTTATACATTTACTCTTCTCAGCCCTAGTGTTGCAAACTGACTGTTTCCCACACACACCCATACCTCTATTTTTTATCAGTTTAAAATCCTAGACATGTCAGCAATGGCCCTCACGATCGAGTTGGCAAGTGCTACCACCCCTGCCCCAGAGAGATGTACCCCATCCCTTGCATACATGTTTGCTATAAAAGTTGTCCCAGTTGTCAATGAATGGGATTGCAAGTTTCTTGCAGTATCTGTCAAGCCAGCAATTTACACCAATTGCCCTAGACAACCATTTATTTCCCACTCCCCTTCTAGGCAAGATGCTACATATAATTGGGACCCCTCCCTTAGACTTAATTAGATCTATAGCTGACCTGTATTTATCTAGCAACTTTTCTCTCCTACCCTTCCCAATATCATTTCCACCAGCACTGAGACAGATAATGGGCTTGTTCCCATTACCTGACATGATATTATCCAACCTGTTGACTATGTCACCAACACCAGCTCCAGGGAAGCACACCCTCTCTCTCACCTTATTCCTATTACAGAAAGCATGGTCCATATATCTTACCTGTGAGTCACCTATCACAAGAATTCGCTTACCTCTATTAGCAGGGGAAGTAGTACCTTTACCTTCACTGGCCACTGGAGTACACTCATCCTGAAGAACAGAGAAGCGATTTCCTACCTTCAAATCTCTCATAACTTTCCTTATTTTGATGTTCCTCCCATTACTGGGAACCACTCGCCACTTGTAGCAGGTTCTGGACTGCACCTCACTCGTAGCCTTTTCTTCCTCCCCCCCTTTATCCTCCTCGCAGCGAGTGACAGACTGCACCTCACTGCTGGTATCCCCATTCCCCCCTCCACTCCAGCCACCTCACTCCCAAACCCATCGAGGTGAACCTTTAGCCTCCTAATTTCCTCCTGGAGAAACAGGACCTCCTCCTTCAACACTCCAACCTTAAATTTTAAAACACTGCAGCAGCAAGCAATGCTTTGTAACCCTCCACACTAATTCCCAAAGAAGCTCAGGGTCTGCGACCTCTCGTGACCACTGACCACTGGCTACTGAAGCCTTTGGATATATGTGTAGGGTGTAAGGTAATAGATGTAGGATATAAAGAACAGTGTTGGGTGTAGATATAAGTGTAATGTATAGATGTGGTGTAGTGAGAGTGAGCGTGAGAGGGAGAGTGTGAGTGGGAGAGTGTATGTGAATTTAGAGTTTAGGTGTAGGTATAGCGTGTAGGGTGTAGGTATAGCGTGTAGGTTGTAGGTATAACGTGTACGGTGTAGGTATAGCGTGTAGGTGTATATATAGCGTGTAGGACTGTAGGTGCAGGATATAGCGTGTAGGTGCAGGGTGTAGGTATTGCGTGTAGGTGCAGGGTACAGGTATAGTGCGTAGGTGCAGGGTATAGTGTGTAGGTGCAGGGTATAGGTATAGTGTGTAGGTGCAGGGTATAGGTATAGTGTGTAGGTGCAAGGTGTAGGTATAGCGTGTAGGTGAAAGGTGTAGGTGCAAGGTGTAGGTATAGCGTGTAGGTGAAAGGTGTAGGTGTAGGTGCAGGATGTAGGTGTAGGTGTAGCGTGTAAGTGCAGTGTGTCGATATAGCGCGTAGGTGAAGGGTGAAGGTGTAGCGTGTAGGTGCAGTGTGTAGGTGAGGCGTGTAGTTGCAGGGTGTAGGTGTAGCGTGTAGTTTTAGGGTGTAGGTGTAGCATGTAGTTGAAGGGTGTAGGTGCAATGTGTAGGTGTAGCGTGTAGTTGCAGGATGTAGGTGTAGGTGCAGGGTGTAGGTACATTGTGTAGGTGTAGGTACAGGGTGTAGGTACAGGGTGTAGATGCAGGGTGTAGGTGTAGCGTGTAGTTGCAGGGTCTAGGTACAGGGTGTAGGTGCAGAGTGTAAGTATAGCGTGTAGGTATAGCGTGTAGGTGCAGTGTGGTGTAGGTGTAACGTGTAGTTGCAGGGTGTGGGTGTAGCGTGTAGTTGCAGGATGTAGGTGTAGGTGCAGGGTGTAAGTAGAGGGTGTTGGTGCAGGGTTTAGGTGCAGGGTGTAGGTACAGGGTATAGGTGCAGGGTGTAGGTACAGGGTGTAGATACAGGGTGTAAGTATAGCGTATAAGTGTAGCGTGTAGGTGCAGGGTGTAGGTGCAGGGTGTAGGTGCAGGGTGTAGGTGCAGGGTGTAGGTGCAGGGTGTAGGTACAGGATGTAGGTGTAGCGTGTAGTTGCAGGGTGTAGGTGTAGCTTGTATCTGCTAGGTGTAGGTGTAGCGTGTATGAAGGGTGAAAGGTATAAGTGTAAGTGTTGTCGCTCTCTGAACCAAGTAATCATTAAACAGCATATAAGAAATTATGTGATGAAATCTAGTGTTTATTTAGGGTCCATTTTACTAAAGAATTTGACACTGTTTCTCAAAAACACACAAATTCTTGGTGTGTTTGCAGGACTGGTATGTAAATGAAGTCAAGCGCGAGAATACACTGTGCCAGTGAACTCAAGCCACTGGACCAGTGGTTTCAAGTGTAGCCGCCTGAACATATTTTGTCCACTGAAGCAAAGGTAGTGGAATATTTTGTGTCGGTAATGGGGCTTCATTTCTCTAGCCATGGACGAATGACTCTCAGAGGTAAAAATAAATGTTTTATTGCGAGGAACACATTTTACTGCCTGGCTAGTAATGTGTGTTGACACCCCGGGAGCCTTACCCCACACGGGTGCTTCTGTCTGTCTGTCTCTCTGTCTCTCTGTCTCTCTGTCTCTCTGTCTCTCTGTCTCTCTGTCTGTCTCTCTCTCTGTCTCTCTCTCTGTCTCTCTGTCTCTCTCTCTCTCTCTCTCTCTCTCTGTACTCACTTAGTTGTGGTTGCAGGGGTCAAGTCATCGCTCATGGCCTCGCCTCTTCGCTGGTCGCTGCTAGGTCCACACTCTTCCTGCTCCAAGAGCCTTATCGTACCTCATCTTAAAGCTATGTATGGATCCTGCCTCCCCTATTTCATTCTCTTGATTGTTCCACTTCCTAACAACTCTAAACTGAAGAATTACTCCATAACATCCCTATCAGTTAGTTTAATATCTTTCTTATGCCCCCATACCCATCCTGTGGGCGGTAGTCAAAAGATTACAGAGGTATATAATGGGTCCAGAGACGGCCCCAAAGTTTTGATAGCTGAATAAGGTACAAAGGTAATGAACTCACAAGTTACAAAGGTAAGGAATCATGTAAGTAAGTAAATTTACTTACTTACGTTTATACATGGTTACAATCATGAACAAATTATAAAGCAATGAGCAATTTACTAGTCTACAACCGGTCACAACTGTAATGAGTTATTGGTGCAAATATTAATTGTTGGGTCACACACACACACACACACACACACACACACACACACACATATATATATATATATATATATATACACACACATACACAAACGGTAGTGGAGGCAGGTTCCATACATAGCTTGAAGGAGAGGTATGATAAAGCTCATGGAGCAGGGACCGTGACCCAGTAGCGGCCAGTAAAGAGGCGGGGCCAGGAGCTATGACTCGACCCCTGCAACAACAACTAGGTGAGCAACACACACACACACACACACATATACACACACATACACACACTATCACTCATCTGAATTTTTAACTTCCAGTTGTCCCCCCTTGTTGCTGTGTGCCATCGGAAACATTCTGTCCCTATCCACCTTGTCAATTCCTCTCTGTATTTTACACGTCGTTATTATGTCCTCTCCATCCCTTCTGTCCTCCAGTGTCGTTAGGTTGAGTTTCCTTAAACTCTCCTCGTAGGCCTTGCCTCTTAGTTCCGGGACTATTCTTGTTGCAAACTTTTGCACTTTCTCTAATTTCTTGACGTGTTTGGGTTACATACTGGTGTGCGTACTCCAATGCCTGACGTACACAGTCTACAGCTTCGTGAATGGCTCCTTACTCAGACGTCGAAACGCTATTCTTTGGTTCTCTAGGCGCCCATATGCTATAACGGTTAGTAGCAGACACTGGTCAATAACAGTGATGAACACACTGGTCAGTAGCAGTGATGAAAACACTGGAAGTAGCAGTGATGAGCACACTGGTCAGTAGCAGTGATGAAAACACTGGAAGTAGCAGTGATGAGCACACTGGTCAGTAGCAGTGATGAACACACTGGTCAGTAGCAGTGATGAACACACTGGTCAGTAGCAGTGATGAACACACTGGTCAGTAGCAGTGATGAACACACTGGTCAGCAGCAGTGATGAACACACTGGTCAATAACAATGATGAACACTGGTCAATAACAATGATGAACACACTGGTCAGTAGAAGTGATGAACATACTGGTCAGAAGCAGTGATGAACACACTGGTCAGTGCGCAGTGAACACACTGGTCAGTAGCAGTGAATACACTGGTCAGTAGCAGTGATGAACACAATGGTCAGTAGCAGTGATGAACACAATGGTCAGTAGCAGTGATGAACACAATGGTCAGTAGCAGTGATGAACACAATGGTCAGTAGCAGTGATGAACACAATGGTCAGTAGCAGTGATGAACACAATGGTCAGTAGCAGTGATGAACACAATGGTCAGTAGCAGTGATGAACACAATGGTCAGTAGCAGTGATGAACACACTGGTCAGTAGCAGTGATGAACACACTGGTCAGTAGCAGTGATGAACACACTGGTCAGTAGCAGTGATGAACACAATAGTCAGTAGCAGTGATGAACACAATGGTCAGTAGCAGTGATGAACACAATGGTCAGTAGCAGTGATGAACACACTGGTCAGTAGCAGTGATGAACACAATTGTCAGTAGCAGTGATGAACACACTGGTCAGTAGCAGTGATGAACACTCTGGTCAGTAGCAGTGATGAACACTCTGGTCAGTAGCAGTGATGAACACTCTGGTCAGTAGCAGTGATGAACACTCTGGTCAGTAGCAGTGATGAACACACTGGTCAGCAGCAGTGAACACACTGGTCAGTAGCAGTGAACACACTGGTCAGTAGCAGTGAACACACTGGTCAGTAGCAGTGAACACACTGGTCAGTAGCAGTGAACACACTGGTCAGTAGCAGTGAACACACTGGTCAGCAGCAGTGAACACACTGGTCAGTAGCTATGAACACACTGGTCAGCAGCAGTGAACACACTGGTCAGTAGCAGTGAACACACTGGTCAGTAGCAGTGAACACACTGGTCAGTAGCAGTGAACACACTGGTCAGTAGCAGTGAACACACTGGTCAGTAGCAGTGAACACACTGGTCAGCAGCAGTGAACACACTGGTCAGTAGCAGTGAACACACTGGTCAGTAGCAGTGAACACACTGGTCAGTAGCAGTGAACACACTGGTCAGTAGCAGTGAACACACTGGTCAGTAGCAGTGAACACACTGGTCAGTAGCAGTGAACACACTGGTCAGTAGCAGTGAACACACTGGTCAGAGCAGTGAACACACTGGTCAGTAGCAGTGAACACACTGGTCAGAGCAGTGAACACACTGGTCAGTAGCAGTGAACACACTGGTCAGTAGCAGTGAACACACTGGTCAGAGCAGTGAACACACTGGTCAGTAGCAGTGAACACACTGGTCAGTAGCAGTGAACACACTGGTCAGTAGCAGTGAACACACTGGTCAGTAGCAGTGAACACACTGGTCAGTAGCAGTGAACACACTGGTCAGAGCAGTGAACACACTGGTCAGTAGCAGTGAACACACTGGTCAGTAGGCAGTGAGACACACTGGTCAGTAGCAGTGAACACACTGGTCAGTAGCAGTGAACACACTGGTCAGTAGCAGTGAACACACTGGTCAGTAGCAGTGAACACACTGGTCAGTAGCATGTAGAGACACACTGGTCAGTAGCAGTGAACACACTGGTCAGTAGCAGTGAACACACTGGTCAGTAGCAGTGAACACACTGGTCAGTAGCAGTGAACACACTGGTCAGTAGCAGTGAACACACTGGTCAGTAGCAGTGAACACACTGGTCAGTAGCAGTGAACACACTGGTCAGTAGCAGTGAACACACTGGTCAGTAGCAGTGAACACACTGGTCAGTAGCAGTGAACACACTGGTCAGTAGCAGTGAACACACTGGTCAGTAGCAGTGAACACACTGGTCAGTAGCAGTGAACACACTGGTCAGTAGCAGTGAACACACTGGTCAGTAGCAGTGAACACACTGGTCAGTAGCAGTGAACACACTGGTCAGTAGCAGTGAACACACTGGTCAGTAGCAGTGAACACACTGGTCAGTAGCTGACGCAGCAATGTTGATGGACAGCGGCGGTGGTAATTGTTACATCACCTAAACTCACAAATATACTTTGATTTCTCACTTATAAAATGTCTCAATTAACGATATTTAGTTTAGGTCAGGCTTAGTTAGGTTAGATTATCCCTTGTCAGATAAAAATTATCAATTACAACAGAAATTAATGAAATTATACAATGAAGTCGAAAAGAAATTCTGAGGCCCCAACAGAAAATCTGATGGGGAAAATTATTACGTTTTAAGACTTGAAAAACAGTCGGTAACTGTGGTGGTTACAATGGTCAGTAACTGTGGCTACAATGGTCAGTATCTGTGGCGGCAACAATAGTCAGTAACTGTGGCTACAATGGTCAGTAACTGTGGCTACAATGGTCAGTAACTGTGGCGGCAACAATAGTCAGTAACTGTGGCTACAATGGTCAGTAACTGTGGTGGTTACAATGGTCAGTAACTGTGGCGGCAACAATGGTCAGTAACTGTGGCTACAATGGTCAGTAACTGTGGTGGTTACAATGGTCAGTAACTGTGGCGGCAACAATGGTCAGTAACTGTGGCGGCAACAATGGTCAGTAACTGTGGCTACAGTGGTCAGTAACTGTGGCGGCAACAATGGTCAGTAACTGTGGCGACAACAATGGTCAGTAACTGTGGCTACAATGGTCAGTAGCTGTGGCTACAATGGTCAGTAACTGTGGTAGCTACAATGGTCAGTAACTGTGGCAGCTACAATGGTCAGTAACTGTGGTGGTTACAACGGTCAGTAACTGTGGTGGTTACAATGGTCAGTAACTGTGGCAGCTACAATGGTCAGTAACTGTGGTGGTTACAATGGTCAGTAACTGTGGTGGTTACAACGGTCAGTAACAGTGGTGGCTACAATGGTCAGTAACTGTGGCAGCTACAATGGTCAGTAACTGTGGTGGCTACAATGGTCAGTAACTGTGGTGGTTACAACGGTCAGTAACTGTAGCGGCAACAATGGTCAGTAACTGTGGTGGCTACAATGGTCAGTAACTGTGGCTACAATGGTCAGTAACTGTGGCAGCTACAATGGTCAGTAACTGTGGTGGCTACAATGGTCAGTAACTGTGGCTACAATAATCAGTAACTGTGGCAGCTACAATGGTCAGTAACTGTGGTGGCTACAATGGTCAGTAACTGTGGTAGATACAATGGTCAGTAACTGTGGCAGCTACAATGGTCAGTAACTATGGTGGCTACAATGGTCAGTAACTGTGGTGGTTACAATGGTCAGTAACTGTAGCGGCAACAATGGTCAGTAACTGTGGTGGCTACAATGGTCAGTAACTGTGGCTACAATGGTCAGTAACTGTGGTAGCTACAATGGTCAGTAACTGTGGCAGCTACAATTATCAGTAACTGTGGCAGCTACAATTATCAGTAACTGTGGTGGCTACAGTGGTCAGTAACTGTAGTGGACAGTAACTGTGGCTGCTACAATGGTCAGTAACTGTGGTGGCTACAATGGTCAGTAACTGTAGTGGACAGTAACTGTGGCTGCTACAATGGTCAGTAACTGTGGTGGCTACAATGGTCAGTAACTGTGGTGGCTACAATGGTCAGTAACTGTGGTGGCTACAATGGTCAGTAACTGTGGTGGCTACAATGGTCAGTAACTGTGGTGGCTACAATGGTCAGTAACTGTGGTGGCTACAATGCTACAATGGTCAGTAACTGTGGTGGCTACAATGGTCAGTAACTGTGGATGCTACAATGGTCAGTAACTGTGGTAGCTACAATGGTCAGTAACTGTGAAGGTTACAATGGTCAGTAACTTTGGTGACTACAGTGGTCAATAACTGTGGTAGCTACAATGGTCGGTAACTGTGGTAGCTACAATTGTCAGTAACTGTGGTGGCTACAATGGTCAGTAACTGTGGTGACTACAATGGTCAGTAACTGTGGTGGCGACAATGGTCAGTAACTGTGGTGGACAGTAACTGTGGCTGCTACAATGGTCAGTAACTGTGGTGACTACAATGGTCAGTAACTGTGGCTACAATGGTCAGTAACTGTGGCAGCTAAAATGTTCAGTAACTATGGTGGCTACAATGGTCAGTAACTGTGGTGGTTACAATGGTCAGTAACTGTGGTGGCTACAATGGTCAGTAAGTGTGGTGGCTACAATGTTCAGTAACTGTGGTGGCTACAATGTTCAGTAACTGTGGTGGTTACAATGGTCAGTAACTGTGGTGGCTACAATGGTCAGTAACTGTGACTACAATGGTCAGTAACTGTGGCGGCTACAATGGTCAGTAACTGTGGCGGCTGCAATGGGCGATAACTGTGGTGGCTACATTGGTCGGTAACTGTGGTGGCTACATTGGTCGGTAACTGTGGTGGCTACATTGGTCGGTAGCTGTGATGGCTACATTGGTCGGTAACTGTGGTGGCTACATTGGTCGGTAACTGTGGTGGCTACATTGGTCGGTAGCTGTGATGGCTACATTGGTCGGTAGCTGTGGTGGCTACATTGGTCGGTAGCTGGGGTGCTTTATTGGTCGGCAACTCATGGCTACTTTGTTCGGTAACAGTGGTGGCTACATTGGTCGGTAACTGTGGTGGCTACATTGGTCGGTAACTGTAGTGGCTACATTGGTCGGTAACTGTGGTGGCTACATTGGTCCTTAACTGTGGTGGCTACATTGGTCGGTAACTGTGGTGGCTACATTGGTCGGTTACTGTGGTGGCTACGTTGGTCGGTAGCTGTGGTGGCTACATTGGTCGGTTACTGTGGTGGCTACGTTGGTCGGTTACTGTGGTGGCTACGTTGGTCGGTTACTGTGGTGGCTACGTTGGTCGGTATCTATGACAGCTGCATTGGTTGGAAGTTATGACAGCTTTACTGATCGGAATCTATGACAGCTATTTTGGTCGGTACCTATGACATCTTCATTAGTCGGTAACTGTGAACGCTACAGTGTTCGGTTGTTGCACTGGTCGGCAGCTGTGTCGGCTGCATTATCATAATCTCACATATCACTCTCTGTGAAAAGCGCCATTTAAAGCGGAATGTTTCTTGCCTGGATTGTTTGATTGCAGACGCGATACACAAAGCCGTATTTTGGACAGTTAAACCACTGCGATATAAAATTGCTTTTCATTCGCGCATTTTAGTTTTCCATGTGTTCCACTGTCCATGTTTGTTTTATGAACGGACGATAAATGCTTCCATTTTCAAAGCACTGCATGAAATGCGTTTTTTCAGTTGTAAAATATGCTTCCCAAATATTACCGTCGCTGTGCGGATGCGCCGTTTTAAATGGATGCGAAAAATTGTTCACGAGTCTTTTATAATGTCAAATTATCTACCATAGTATTTGTTTACGGCACTTGAAAGAATATATATATATATATATATATATATATATATATATATATATATATATATATATATATATATATATATATATATATATATATATATATATATATATATAATGTCATATATAGTGACAGGCTATAAAAGTTTCAAACGACTCTTAAATTCCTTTACTAAACGACTGTTTAGAATGGTCCCACTTCCACTCGTGGGCAAAGTTTACCTGTGACGTCAACTCCAGGTGTGTTAGCATGCCTGTGCTCTAGGCTTGAGGGACTGACCACATCGATACTGCTTCTAATGTATCCACTATTGTTTTCACTTCTGTCCTAATGAAGAAGCCTGTTGTTCAAGCAAAAGTTTTCGGCAATAAAGAAATCCAGCTGCTGTATATATGTTTTAATTCATCGACATGTGTCCACTGGTCAATGAATTTAGGAACTCCAGAGCAACTCCACCGACTGGTTCCCAAGACAAACCCCGAACACAAATCAATTTATCCTTCCACAGTGGCAGACAGAAGAATACCAAAGTTTTACCTGATGCTAGGATTGCTGGTGTCTTCTTTTCTGTCTCATAAACACGCTGGAAAACAGGTATATCTTGCTACTTCTACTTACACTTACGTCACACTACACATCCATGTACACATATATATTTACACACCCATCTGGGTTTTTTCTATTTATTAATAGTTCGTGTTCTTGTTTATTTCTTATTTCCATGGGGAAGTGGAAAGGAATTCTTCCTCTGTAAGCCATGCGTGTCGTAAGAGTCGACTAAAATGTCGTAAGGGGTTAGTAACCCCCCTCTCCTGTACAAGACAAGCGAAAATTTGCGTAAACAATAATTTCACAAAAATCATTTTGAATCTCACGAAAAAATATATTTCATTGTGTTTGTTTATTATTAAATTATTGTAAAAGTATCTAAAATATATTTAGTTAGGTTAGGCTAAATTAAATTGCGCTTGTTATAATAAGGTTAGGTAAGTTTTCTAAGTTTCTTTTGGTACAAAATTATAAAATTTTACATTAACATAAATGAAAAAAATATATCTTTAAACGTATAAGAGAAAATTTTAGAAAGGGCTTAATTTTAAATGAGTTCTTGCTAATTGACCAGTTTTACCTATTAGAGCACACACACACACACATATATATATATATATATATATATATATATATATATATATATATATATATATATATATATATATATATATATATATATATATATATATATATATATATATATATATATATATATATTATATATATATATATATATTATATATATAAGGATGGGGTCCACCTCTAGTGCAAATATTTGGATTTCTTCCTGAAGCCATTTGAATATTCCACTTCTCCTACCACCCCATCCTATATACACACATACATACATATAAATGCTTTATTAATAGACAGAATACATTTATAGAAAACATAAACATAAACATATATATATATATATATATATATATATATATATATATATATATATATAGAGAAGAGAGAGAGAGAGAGAGAGAGAGAGAGAGAGAGAGAGAGAGAGAGAGAGAGAGAGAAGAGAGAGAGGAGAGAGAGAGAGAGAGAGAAGAGAGAGAGAGAGAGAGAGAGAGAGGAGAGCAGCAGAGAGACAGGAAAGAGAGGAGAGAGAGAGAAGAGAGACGCGTACTTCAGTATTATTTATAATGCATATAAGAACAGGGTGAAATTTGAGCCATTTGCTTGTTTGATTTGATTTCTCAAATTACTATACAAATTGTGGAAATATCTGATCGGAATTTAAACTATTTAAAAAATGGCAATTGATGGTGTGATATCTTTGAGACGGTATTGCCAGAGTTAAACTGCTGGTAGTAACCAACCCTGTGAATTATTACCAATTTTCTTGTTGGGCTTGATGGGGGACCCTGAGGATAGATCAAGGTATGAGAAGTCTTGCATATTTACCTGAATATCTTGTAAAATTCACTACAGTTTCAGTTATCTGTTCGAGTTTATTTTCTTATATTTGTTCTCCATTTCTTTCTTCTCAGGCTTCTTGAATCTTTCTTTTTTCCCCCAACCTTTCCTTTTACGCTGGCACTCAGCTGCACCCAGTCTGCTCCAGACAAAGCTGATAGCAGTGAATGTTGTTACCGCTTCTCAGGGACTTGGCACCATTTGTCCAGCAAGGTGGTAGAAATTCTTTACAGATGTCTCGAGAAAGTAGGAGAGGGAGAGAATAAAGGGAGTTACTCTGGCTTACACCCCTAACCGGAAAGTGCACTCACCTACTGAAGGTGTGCTTAAGGAGTTGCTGCGAGGGTCAGTTCTCACCTGGTCCCGTTGCTTAACTGACACGAGGTGCCATAGTGCCTCATGGTAACTATTATACCTCTTCATAGATCTGTACCTGATGTACTATTCCACCTCGTTCTACTCTCTGATGTTGCCACTATTTCCACTGAGAACACTTTCATAAATCGTTCATTCTTCTTCTCGAACACTATCTTTTATCGTGAGCTGCCCTTCTTCCTTCTTCTGTCTTAGTTTTTTTTTCTCTTACTGCCATCTTTTATTTGAGGTAACCGTGAAGCAGTTGTGACTCAGATTTGACCTTGCTGTATTATCATTCTTCATTTGCCGCTTCGCTTCTCTTCTCACCCTTTTATATTAATTTCTGGCTTTTCTACTTGATTTTGTTTGTTTTTATCCTCTGTTTTCTAGATTTTTTCCTAAGATTTTTTACTTTCTTAATTCCTTTCCCTCTATGCATCTTTAGTTTACCCACGGGTTATTTGGGTTATTTTTCTTCTTACGGTGGCATCATTATCTGGCGAGTAAGGAGCGCTCATCTGCTCTCCCTCACTGTCCGACTAAAAACTCTCTCATTCGCTGCCTTTCCTTTCTTTTTTTATTGTACTTCGTTCAGGAATTCTCTCCTTTATAGCTTTATATGAAATCTAATTCTTCCTGTCCTCCATATTCTTCCCTCAGTGTTGCTCACAATGTTTTCAAAACTCATTGCAGAGGCCTCTCATATTATATTTTGCCTTCATCAGAAGCATTTTTTTTACAAAGTTAGGTTCAGGGTTCCTAACTTTATTTACAAGCTAACATCTGTTACCTATATCAGCTCATATCAAAGCCATTTTATTGTTATGAGATATACAAATAATGAACAGGATGAAGCTGGAGCCATCTGTGGACCATCTGTGGTCAACTGACTATATTTCGTTGATATCATTATGTACGGACATATTCCAGACTCTAGTCATTCTAAGAATAAATGATCTCAGATTAAGTGATGTTCTGGAGAAGGGTAAAGTTAAAGTGTAGTTGTTGTTTGCTGCCCGTCTTGTGGTGTTGAAGCTTATTTTTCGCTGTCCTCGGAGTGGAGCCAAATATGGTAATTTGACAATATTGGCCTTGCAAATAACAGTAAGGCCACCCACCCACATCCTTCCGGTGTTGAAGGCTCTGCTGGAGTGACAAATTTGTCCAGGCTGCGTCCAGGAAAGAGATGAGCCGACTTGCGCTTTTCTCTGTTCTGTCAAGAAGTCGCAAATGAGATGGGAGGCATTCAAGCCAAGAAAGGGAAGGACACTCAGTGTACGAGCGTATTTGTGCCTCGTATAGAATCTAAGTACTGTAAGCTTCGTAGCCGCCTTATTTGAATAATTAACAATGAGGTTCTTCAAGGAAATGAATCTCTCTTTCAGCATGGCATAGTTGTTGTTTTTTTCCCTCTTAATCTCCATAACCTTAGTGGACCACGTTTCTCGTCCCCGTTTGAATCCCAATTCTCCCAGTCTTTTCTTTGGGGGTTGAACTCACCAGTGATTAATTACTTAGCTTTGGACATGAGGGCACATCTTGCTGCTTCCACTGTGTGTGTGTGTGTGTGTGTGTGTGTGTGCGTGTGCGTGCGTATGCGTGTGCGTGCGTGTGCGCGCGTGTGTGTGTGTGTGGGTGGGTGTACACGTACTCACAGCCTCTTCGCTGGTCGTTACTAGGTGCATTTAATCCCTGCTCCATGAACTTTATCATACCTCATCTTAAAGCTATGTATGGATCCTGTCTCCAGTACTTCACTCTCCAGATTGTTCCACTTCCTAACAACTCTAAGGCTGAAAAAATACTTCCTAACATCTTTATCACTCATCCGAGTTAACTTCCAAATGTGTTCCTGTGTTCCACCTCTGAAACATCCTGTCCCTGTTAACCTTGTCAATACCTCCTGTCCTCCAGTGTCGTCAGGTTGAGCTCCCTTAACCTATCCTGGTAGGACTTATTTAACCCTTTGCTCCTAGTCGTGTTGCAAACTTTTGCAGTATCTCTAATTTCTTGACGTGTTTGACCAGGTGTGGGTTCCATACTGGTAATACGTACTCCAATATGGGTCTGACGTACACGGTGTACAGTGTAGTGAATAACTCCTTACTTAGATCTCAAAACGCTATTTTTAGGTTTGCCAAGCGCCCATATGATGTGTGCCTCAGATGTGTTCGGTATAATGCTCACTCCAAGATCCTCTTCCTTGAGCGATTTTTGCAGTCTTTGAACCCCCTAGGCTGTACTCCGTCTGCGGTCTTCTTTGTCTTTCCCCAAGATTCACGACTTTGCACTCGCTGGGGTTAAGCTTCAGAAGCCATTTGTCAGACTAGGCTGGTAGCCTATCCAGATTCCCTTGTATTCTTATTTGATACTCGTTCGCTTGTATTCGCATTAGTTTCACATCGTCTGCGAACAGGGACACCTCTGAATCTACCCCTTCCGTCATGTCATTCATACATACAAGAAACAGCACCGGCTTTAGGACTGACCCTTTTGGAACCACACTCTGACACCTTGTCGCGTACGTACGTGTACATGTGTGTGTGTGTGTGTGTGTGAGAAACACGCAGTTATATATTCATCCAATAACGAGTATTCAGACTATTCCTGTTATCAAGGGCTCTATTATTCTTACTCTTAAAACTATGTATTGACTGCCTCTGTTTCTTGATTCAGATTACTTCACTAGACTGAAAAAGTTTTTCCTGACAACTACGTCTTATTTTAGTGTCTAAATTCCATCTCTGCCCTTCTGTCTCCCATTTTCTCCTTCCAGTCTCTGTCACAACCAATTTAGTCAATGAACTTTACAGTTAGTCAGCCGGTCAGCCAGCCAGTTACTCTTTGTCAGTCTCAGCCAATCATTTTCAGTCAGTCCGTCTCAGTAAGTCAGTCTCATTCACAAAATTTCTCAATCTCTCTCTGAGTCACATTTCTTCCAGTCACTTCCCTTGTAGTTAGTCTTCCATGAACAACAGTTCCACTTTTTCCACTGCAATGGCTAACATTGTCCTGTTGCTTTATTAGGATCACTGCCATGGTTTTCTACTGTTAGGTGAGGGTTTGTATATTACATCTGATGAAGGTACTACCTTCTTGATGGTCGTCCTTACTGCTACCTAACCCTTAATGTGCTTGCCTTATATTAACACTTTAATAAAGATACTGATAGAGTCAGCCTTCGAAATAAAGTGTAGTATAACAGCAGCTCTTAACTTGAATACGGAGAAGCACTGCCGAGAGTACTGAAGAAAAGGCAACTGAAAAAATGAGAAAAAAATAATTGTCCAAAAAATGTTTTTTTTTTTTAATCTATTTCTGGCTCCATCTTGCAAACGAAAATATATATATGTCGAGATAACCGTGAGCCAGGAAAGACTGCAACTGCTTCGAAATTTATGCAGCCATTGTTTCCCTACTAACATGGAAAGTGGCTTCACTTGACGCCACTTAGCGCTGCCTGCCTTCCATGTTTCTTTCTTATTCTCCGCTGCGTTTCCGAAAATAAACTCTTAGCAATTTTCTTGTGGCTGGATTTTTACGTTACTGCATTTTTTTTGCTTGTACATTTCCTTGTGTAATTCCATTCGTTTTTTTAATATGTTACATAAATTTCTCACTTAAATTTTTCTTACCCAACTTGGAAAATTAATTAACTTTGAGGTGACAAACTTGACTGAGTGTTACCACACTCGCTAACGAAATAAACGTTAATGTAGCGCTACACCCGAAGGGGTCATACAGAACCTCCGGAAAGGAATACTGTCAGTAGAGGGAAGGCCAAACTACTCAGTGTAGCCGAGTTGAGAGAGACTGAGGGTGTTTCTCCTGTGTTGGTCTGCCGGCACTTTGAAGTGCCTGGGAACTTATGGTGCTGAGAGTTCCCACCCCACAGTATCATCATCTGAGAGTTCCCACCCCACAGTATCATCATCTGAGAGTTCCCACCCCACAGTATCATCATCTGAGAGTTCCCACCCCACAGTATTATCTGAGAGTTCCCACCCCACAGTATCATCTGCGAGTTCCCACCCCACAGTATCATCATCTGAGAGTTCCCACCCCACAGTATTATCGGAGAGTTCCCACCCCACAGTATCATCTGAGAGTTCCCACCCCACAGTATCATCATCTGAGAGTTCCCACCCCACAGTATCATCATCTGAGAGTTCCCACCCCACAGTATCATCTGAGAGTTCCCACCCCACAGTATCATCTGAGAGTTCCCACCCCACAGTATCATCATCTGAGAGATCCCACCCCACAGTATCATCATCTGAGAGATCCCACCCCACAGTATTATCGGAGAGTTCCCACCCCACAGTATCATCTGAGAGTTCCCACCCTACAGTATCATCATCTGAGAGTTCCCACCCCACAGTATTATCTGAGAGTTCCCACCCTACAGTATCATCTGAGAGTTCCCACCCCACAGTATCATCATCTGAGAGTTCCCACTCCACAGTATTATCTGAGAGTTCCCACCCCACAGTATCATCTGAGAGTTCCCACCCCACAGTATCATCATCTGAGAGTTCCCACCCCACAGTATCATCATCTGAGAGTTCCCACCCCACAGTATCATCATCTGAGAGTTCCCACCCCACAGTATCATCATCTGAGAGTTCCCACCCCACAGTTTTATCGGAGAGTTCCCACCCCACAGTATCATCTGAGAGCTCCCACCCCACAGTATCATCATCTGAGAGTTCCCACCCTACAGTATCATCATCTGAGAGTTCCCACCCCACAGTATCGTCATCTGAGAGTTCCCACCCCACAGTATTATCGGAGAGTTCCCACCCCACAGTATCATCATCTGAGAGTTCCCACCCCACAGTATCATCTGAGAGTTCCCACCCCACAGTATCATCTGAGAGTTCCCACCCCACAGTATCATCATCTGAGAGATCCCACCCCACAGTATCATCATCTGAGAGATCCCACCCCACAGTATTATCGGAGAGTTCCCACCCCACAGTATCATCTGAGAGTTCCCACCCTACAGTATCATCATCTGAGAGTTCCCACCCCACAGTATCATCTGAGAGTTCCCACCCCACAGTATCATCATCTGAGAGTTCCCACTCCACAGTATTATCTGAGAGTTCCCACCCCACAGTATCATCTGGAGTTCCCACCCCACAGTATCATCATCTGAGAGTTCCCACCCCACAGTATCATCATCTGAGAGTTCCCACCCCACAGTATCATCATCTGAGAGTTCCACCCCACAGTATCATCTGAGAGCTCCCACCCCACAGTATCATCATCTGAGAGTTCCCACCCACAGTATCATCATCTGAGAGTTCCCACCCCACAGTATCGTCATCTGAGAGTTCCCACCCCACAGTATTATCTGAGAGTTCCCACCCCACAGTATCATCTGAGAGTTCCCACCCCACAGTATCATCATCTGAGAGTTCCCACCCACAGTATCATCATCTGAGAGTTCCCACCCCACAGTATCATCATCTGAGAATTCCCACCCCACAGTATCATCATCTGAGAGTTCCCACCCCACAGTATCATCTGAGAGTTCCCACCCCACAGTATCATCATCTGAGAGTTCCCACCCCACAGTATCATCACCTGAGAGTTCCCACCCCACAGTATCATCACCTGAGAGTTCCCACCCCACAGTTTCATCTGAGAGTTCCCACCCCACAGTATCATCTGAGAGTTCCCACCCCACAGTATCATCTGAGAGTTCCCACCCCACAGTATCATCTGAGAGTTCCCACCCCACAGTATCATCTGAGAGTTCCCACCCCACAGTATCATCTGAGAGTTCCCACCCCACAGTATCATCTGAGAGTTCCCACCCCACAGTATCATCTGAGAGTTCCCACCCCACAGTATCATCTGAGAGTTCCCACCCCACAGTATCATCTGAGAGTTCCCACCCCACAGTATCATCATCTGAGAGTTCCCACCCCACAGTATCATCTGAGAGTTCCCACCCCACAGTATCATCTGAGAGTTCCCACCCCACAGTATCATCATCTGAGAGTTCCCACCCCACAGTATCATCATCTGAGAGTTCCCACACCACAGTATCATCATCTGAGAGTTCCCACACCACAGTATCATCATCTGAGAGTTCCCACCCCGAGTCACGTGGGAGGATCAAGGTGAGGAAACAAATAAATTGAAATGAAAATGAAGTTTAAGATTAAACAAAAGTTAAGAATAATAGAAAGTTAAGGAAGAAATAAAGGAAGAGCAGAAATAAAGGAAAATAAATGGAAGATTAATGGTGGGAGGGATAGAATTAAAGGTGGTATAAAAAAGAATAAACCAAGGAGGAAACTTAAGATCTCTGAGTGAGGAACAAAAAAATGTTTAACATCGCGAGACATGGAAGAGGATGTCACATCAACATCGCGAGACATGGAAGAGAATGTTGCATCAACATCGCGAGACATGGAGAAGAATGTTGCATCAACATCGCGAGACATGGAGGAGAATGTCGCATCATCATCGCGAGACATGGAGGAGAATGTCGCATCAACATCACGAGACATGGAAGAGAATGTCGCATCAACATCGCGAGACATGGAGGAGAATGTCGCATCATCATCGCGAGACATGGAGGAGAATGTCGCATCAACATCGCGAGACATGGAAGAGAATGTCGCATCAACATCGCGAGACATGGAGGAGAATGTCGCATCATCATCGCGAGACATGGAGGAGAATGTCGCATCAACATCGCGAGACATGGAAGAGAATGTCGCATCAACATCGCGAGACATGGAGGAGAATGTCGCATCATCATCGCGAGACAGAGGAGGATATCGCATCAACATCGCGAGACATGGAGGAGGATGTCGCATCAACATCGTGAGACATGGAGGGGGATGTCGCATCAACATCGTGAGACATGGAGGGGGATGTTCCACCAACATCGCGACACATGGAAGATGCTGCATGAACATCGCGAGTCGTGGAAGATGTTGTATCAAGACAACTTGACCTCCAGACGTGTTCTAAGGTCAACCTTCCTTCCTTCAAGGTACACCCGGCCGACACTCTCAACCCTTTAACCTTTTTATTCGGCTCGTCAATACTGGTCTCGGGTCCTCAGGTCATCCTCACCTCGTGACTGTCACTGGTTCTGTCACGCCCGTCGAGGGAAGGTGTAGAGGGAAGAGGGAGAAGCGAGGTGGAAGACTAGAGAAGCTTAAGAGAAGAGAATACAGGGAAAAGTGAAAGAAAAGAGGGTACAGGGAGATGTGAAACGCAAGAGATCGGAGGAAAAAGTGAGATACAAGAAGTGAGAAGGAACGAGAGAGTAGAAAGGGGAAATGAGAAGAAAGATGGAGAGAGGGAGAAGAGGGGAGAGGTAAAGTGAGAGAAAAAGAGAAATAGTGAGAGGTGAGAGGGAGAAGTGAGAGAGAGAAGTAAAAAAAGCGTATGTAAGAGTGAGAAGGGAGAAGAAGTGAAAGGTAAGAAGGAAAGGGACCTGGCTCTCCGGTAATGACCTGGCTCTCCGGTAATGACCTGGCTCTCCGGTAATGCTAATCACTAACACGTCGACAGTCCTCAACATTACGGATGGTAATGTCGATTAACACACTTGTTTGCTCACCTTCGTTGAACCCTGACTCAGGATCTAGGCAAAAATCTTTAAAATAAACCCAGATTACTGGAGAGAGAGAGAGAGAGAGAGAGAGAGAGAGAGAGAGAGAGAGAGAGAGAGAGAGAGAGAGAGAGAGAGAGAGAGAGAGAGAGAGAGAAAGAGAGAAGAGAGAGAGAGAGAGAGAGAGAGAGAGAGAGAGAGAGAGAGAGAGAGAGAGAGAGAAAAGGAGAGAAATAGAGAAAGAGAGAGAGAAAGAGAGAAAGAGAGAAAGAGAGAAAGAGAGAAAGAGAGAGAAAGAGAGAAAGAGAGAAAGAGAGAAAGAGAGAAAGAGAGAAAGAGAGAGAGAGAGAGAGAGAGAGAGAGAGAGAGAGAGAGAGAGAGAGAGAGAGAGAGAGAGAGAGAGAGAGAGAGAGAGACGATAATCAACAATCACTTGTGAGTTTCACTCCTGTAAATCACTGGCAAATTTCTTGAGACAATCTTACGACAATCTTAGCATTCGCTTCTTTGCTACCGTCAATACGGACTCAGGAAAGGTCACTCTCCAGCTGATCTGTTTAACCTCTTCCCTATATGGCATCATCCACTGGGTGAATCCAAGATCAGCCGAGTAGTCGCAGTGAGCATTGCTGGTGCTGTTGACCGAGTGTGGCATCAGGGACTCTTGGCAAAACTGGAAGCTCTGGGAGTCCCTGGCCCTGCACCACAGCTTCTTTGTGACTACATTCAATATACTTCTTGAGTAGTTTTCAGTGGAGGAGAGTCGGTGTCACTGTTCTACAAGGAAGAGTGCATCGTCCCTTGTTATGATTTGTCTGTTCCAGTGACATACTTCATCTCATCCCAGAATCCCATGTCTATGCCGATCCTTTACTTATGCAAGAGAGGAAATGCCTGCCGATCTCAAGCATTTTAATTGCCATCTTATAGCTATATCAACTAGGGAAAACGATGGTTCGTTGCATTTGTTCCTGAGGAAAAATAAATGATGATGGTCTCTTAGACAGCGTGATGGTAAAGCTGGAGCAGTAGCAATAATGAATGGAGTAGTGTTGGGGTTCGAGAATGAGACGGATATACTCGGAATTATGTGTGATTTCGAAATGTCTATGAAGAATCACGTGGTAAATTTTGCAAGCATGGTAGCCGAGAAATCAACAGCACTAAGGCGTATCTCGTACGTGCTTGATGAAGAGGCTGCAAAACTCTACGAGGCACAAGTGCACTATCAATTTTAGTTTCCTTCACTTTCTTGGACTGCTTGCCTCTTGTCTTATCTGTAACTTCTAGACAGAGGAGTGAACTATGCAAGGCGATTTCTCTCTCACCTGAACCCAGTTTCGTTGGATCTGTCATCTCAGCAGAACCTTGAACATCCGAAAGATGTAGGCAACCTCACTGTCATGTCAAAGTTAATGTTACCACAGCACCACACTTTGCTCGACTTCTCGACCACCAAGAAGACAGCTTTTTTTTTTCCGACAAGACGGCAGCAAACAGTACCTACACAATATCACATATGCGATTATTTTTTCTACTTGGCTCAAGTTTGGAACATATTTATGTAACATTCAAACATTAATGAAGTATTTTCAACTGATGAAATGAAATCGTGAGCCACAGCTGGTTACTACGTCATTCTGTTCCCCATTTGAATGTTTCATAAATATTTTATTGTTCATATTATGTACATAGTTGTATCAATGAATCACTTATGGTTGTGAGGAAGACGGAAAATGCCTCGCATCGGCCTATTCGTTAACAGCAAACATTTGTGTTTGAATCTGCCTCTTAATTTTATAGATTAGTGCACTTTGAATGTTACAAGGTATATGTTCATAACTGGGAAAAATTACATCTATTTTTTTTCTGTTATACGAAAACTGTTTCGTGGCTATATATACTTATAGCCACTTGATACATAATGTTAGGGAAGGCTTTTAAATGAGTTGAGGTAAGTAACAGCTCTTAGCTTGTAAATGATGGTAATAAATCTTAGCCTACCATTACATCACCATTATCTAAAAGAACACAAAATGAAAGAATACAGGTACATTAAAAGAATGATGAACAACTAAACCGATAAAAAACAAACTCCAGTCTAAATGCCTCATATACTAGCTAGCTGAGGACAGTTCAAGTTAGAGAAGCATGTCGAAGGCTCTCTCTTGCCCTCCTCTTAGCCAGCCCACACTGTCGTCTGGAGAAAGGGATTAAGAAAGTTTCTATCGAAGCTTCTCTAATAGTGTGATTCAGTATAGTATTGTAGTTGACAGTTTGTTGCACTCGTGTGCAACTATAGGGGCAAAATATTGCTTTCTTATAGCCTTTCTAAAGTTCAGTTTATCCAACTTAAAATCATAGTTACCAGACTTGGTTTGATTTAGATATATTCCGCACCTTTTCTTATGCACCTTGTATTTATATCTTACTTCTCTTGTACACCTAAATAATGTCTTTCTCATTCAGGAGTGTGGGTTCCGTTTTTTCATGCTGTTCTTATAGGAAAGATTCTTAATCGATTAACTATGTCTTGCTTCTCTGTATGTAATCTACCTCTCAAAATCTTCGTTACCAGTATAATTTCTCTTCTTTCCATAACAGTAGTTATCAGGCTGATAACTACATTATTTTTTTTTTTTACCTCTTATCTTAACTAGTTTTCTTGTCATCTAAGATGGTCCGATATTTATCGCTTTCTTTATGTTTTCACTTTCAGTCTTCAGGATTTGTAATTTAAATTTATTACACATTTACTGTATGTTGCTTGTATACACCAGTCCAGTGTATGATACTGATCTCTTCGGTCATAATATTGCTCTGGATATCTACGTTTTTGTTCTTTGTGGATCTGATGTTTTTGTCTTAACTGCTTCTCGTGTTTGGAAAGTAACAATCCATGTTAAGAAGTTGCTTCATATTACACTGATTACTCTAGCAGTTGCTTTATCTCCTGACAGATTGTTTCAATTGACATTATGGCTACTGAAGTCACCCACGATTATTGCACAGTATTAAATACTTATTTCAGTTCTTCAAATAAGAGGATGTCATCTTCCTGCCGTTCATTAGAAGTGCTGTATACTACCTTGAATATAATTTTATCGTTCTTGTTGCATCAAATTTCAGCATTTTCAGAGTCGCTTTTGAATTTGTCTCATGGGACAACTCCACCTGTCTCTGAGTGCGATCCTTGACGAAGGCTGCGCCTACTCATCTCTAGTTCTGCTCTTAAGTGAATCTACTTAAGACTGGAGCAGTGATAAAACCTGAGCGCTGAGAGTTTGCGCAAGAGGCTTTTTCATTCCCACTATGGAAATATAATACCCGCATTCGTTTAAAACTTTTAATTTATCTAGGTGAATGGATCCGGATCCTCTCTGGATTTTTCAGTCAGAATGTTTGGCCACATTTTTAAAATCTTGCTGTGTAGGACAATGGTAGGGAGAGAGGACCCAGCCTATTTTTTTCCTCCTCTCTGTTGTTAACCATCATTCTTTGGGTAACTTTTCTTAACCAAGTCTTGTAAATCTCGCTCCAGTCTTGTGCTTTACACTGTTCCCAATACCTATTAATTATGTAGTAATCCTGTAAACATAGTACTGGAGGCAATGACAGCTACAGAACAAGTTATTATTGGGACATTTGGGACAGTTTTTACACATTCGGCAAAATGCAATTTCACCAAATAAGTTTTTGATTTTTGTAAATTTTCTCATATAGTCTTTGTATTTAACCAGTATCACTCCTGAGCTGTTCTGCTCTAAATCGTTCATACCTCACATACGTCAAGATTATTATAATAAAAAAGAAACTCCAAACTCACAAGGGTCACATAGGTCAACAAAACTATGGCCAGAGACGTGACTTGTGTTATTTCTACTAACTTGTCAAAACTTTGTTCTCCCAGAAGAAGCACTCTTCCATTACCTATTGCAAAAGAAAAATCCTGCTGCCTTCTGTATTTATGAAAAAGTTGTTAAGTGTTCCTGGATAAACGCGTCAGAGATCAACATTAATTCACCTAGACAGAACCAGGAATATGTTTCTTCTCTTAATATCGCTATTACTGATTCTTTGAATTTAAATCTACACTACCTGATATGTCTTTGATGCTTCATCTAACCTTTTTTTCTAGATATGACATTCTCAAGTCTAAACTGTCAACCTTATATATATATATATATATATATATATATATATATATATATATATATATATATATATATATATATATATATATATATATATATATATATATATATATATAGGTGTATTGAGATTGTTTGGACATGTAGAGAGGAAGGAACGAAACAGAATGACGTCGAGAGTGTATAAATCGGTAGTGGAGGAAGTGAATGTATTCAGATATTTGGAAGTGGACGTGTCAGCGGATAGGTCTATGAAAGATAAGGTAAATCATAGAATTGATGAGGGGAAAAAAGGTGAGCGGTGCATTGAGGAGTTTGAGGAGACAAAGAACTTTATCCATAAAACAAAGAGGGGAATGTGTGAGAATATAGTTATACCAACACTCTTGTATGTGTGTGAGGCATGGGTTGTGAATGTTGCAACAAGGAGAAGGCTGAAGGCAGTGGAGATGTCATGTCTGAGGGCAGTGTGTGGTGTGAATATAATGCAGAGAATTCGTACTTTGGAAATTAGGAGGAGGTGCGGGATTACTAAAACTATTATCCAGAGGGCTGAGGAGGGGTTGTTGAGGTGGTTCGGACATGTAGAGAGGATGGAACGAAGTAGAATGACTTCAAGAGTGTATAAATCTGTAGTGGAGGGAAGGCGGGGTAGGGGTCGGCCTAGGAAAGGTTGGAGGGAGGGGGTAAAGGAGGTTTTGTGTGCGAGGGGCTTGAACTTCCAGGAAGCATGCGTGAGCGTATTTGATAGGATTGATTGGAGACAAATGGTTTTTAGGACTTGACGTGCTGTTGGAATGGAAGCAAGGTAACATTTATGAAGAGATTCAGGGAATGATTCCTGGCAGAGGTAGCCGGACTCTGATTCCCTGGAGATGGGAAGTACAGTGACGGCACTCTGAAGGAGGGGTGGTAATGTTGCAGTTTTATAACTGTAGTGTAAGCATGCCTCTGGCAAGACAGTGATGGAGTGATTGATGAAAATTGTTCTTTTTCGGGCCACCCTGCCTTGGTGAAAAACGGCCGATGTGTTAATAAAAAAATATGTCGTGCCGAACAGTTAAAACTTGAGATTTTGGCTTAAATAGCAATGCTCTTCTTGCCGAATAAGGCAAACGAAAATTTGTGTATGCAATAATTTTGGAAAAAAATCATTCTGAACCTAACGAAAAAACATATTTCGTTGTGTTTGTTTATTATTAAATTACTGTAAGCTTATCTAAAATATATTTAGTTGGATTAGGCTAAGTTAAATTGCGTTTGTTACAAAATGGTTAGGTAAGATTTCTAAGATTCTTTTGGTACAAAATTATTAATTTTTATTTTAACATAAATGATTTTTTTTTAAACGGCTAAAATTTTTTTTTAGAAAGGACTTTATTTTAAATGAGTTCGTGCTAATTGATCAATTTTACCTATTCGGCACGACATATATATCAATTTGGACTTCATGGTCTCTTGTGTCACACATCAGAAGGGAAGTATGCCAGACATGAGGTCAACGAAATCATAAAGAGAAGGCTCGCCACAGCCCGTTGCCCAGCCCAACGGGAACCCCAAGTGCAGAGGTCTGATGGAAGTCAAAAGCGTCCTGATGGAGCCACTATTCTACCCTGGAAGGATGGTAAGCAGATTGCCTGGGACTACACCTGTGCCGCCACATTGGCAGACAACTACTTGCCATACTCCGTAGCTGAAGGGGATGGAGCTGCCAGCCACAGGGAGACCCAGAAGACCCGCAAATATGAAGGCCTTGTCCCTTGCTATAACTTCATCCCAATAGGGTCGGAGACCCTTGGAGCATGGGGCAGGTGTGCTCTAAAGCTCCTCAGAGCTGAGTGAAAAACTCATCATAGAAACCAGGGACCACAGGGCGGTCAGCTTCCTCTTTCAGAGACTCAGTGTTGCTATCCAGAGGAAAATGCCTGTAGCATTCTGGGCACGCAGCCCACCGCCGGGGAGCTGGACGAAGTATTCGAGATGTAGCTCTTGAGTTGTTATCTATGTTGTTTTACTCCCTATTGTATTTTTGTCAATGTATTTTGTCAATGTATTTTGTCTTTAAATAAAGCATATATAAAATATGGGGTATAGGAGAAAATTTTCAAACAACTTCAGGGAGAACCTTGAGTTTTCCCTGAAGCAATTTTATTCTTTTCTCTGAGGATGAGGGTCCCCAGGACAGTTCCAGAGGTGGTACCTACCTATATATATATATATATATATATATATATATATATATATATATATATATATATATATATATATATATATTATAAGGTAACTTCACTTCTTTCCTTATTTATGACACAGCTTGACTATGGCAGTACCACTTCCTGGAGGTCTACTGATATGCCAACCTTCACTGATACTTTTATTATGTTTTGACTGTTTTGTTTGTTTGTTATATTTTCGCACTTGCTATATGCTACCTCACAGTTCACTCACTAACTTGACTTACGCTTGACTTTCTGATTTTGGGTTTAATAGTCCTTGTAAGTTGACTATTTGTAGCTCTGTGGCTAGGCCTCTAACAGGTTTGGCATTTTCAAATTTCCTGAAATTTCAGTCTTCCTCTCGCCTTTTTCACTCTTAAGACTTCGTTGTCACTTGTTGAGTATTTTACTGACCCAGTCACTATCACTGGCTTCTGTTAAGAGCTAAAACATGTCTTAAAAACGCTAAAATTTTGGGACCCTTGTTGCCCCTACACTCTGACCGCCGCGCTGTGTGTCAGTGAGTGTCAGTGAGTGTCAGTGTGTCAGTGAGTGTGTCAGTGTGTCAGTGAGTGTGTCAGTGAGTTTACAGTCTGCACCAGAAATTGTTCTTAAGGGATTTACCATAATTACAGTTATATAACATAATGCAGTTATGCCAAAAAATCCAACTCGTTTAATAAGGACAATGTCCACAAGAAAAGTGTGTGTAGACAGATACCAACAATGTAAATCAAAGAATATTCAATCATGTAACAAGAAGAGTTCAGAAAAATTGGCAACTATGAAGTCCACCCAATAAAAAAAAAATACACCAATACGCCAAACACAATACTAACATCTAAACTGAGTCAAAGTCAATCTCAAAAGGGGTCCGATGCTTCTATCCATTATGGACAGATGTATCAGAAGACTAAGTGACAACTCTGATCCACAGCAGTTTTATTTCATCTCGGAACACAGTAAATTTACACACGACTCAGTGTTGCCACAAAGTCCACAGTGACAATGTAAGTTGTGTGTTTGTGATAGCGTAGCAATGTTTTTTTTAGTACTCTGAATAAAGTCTGAGTGATGATCACTCCCAGCAGCGGCAATGTCCACAATGTCGATAAAATTAAAATCTCTACAAAATGGACGAAGGCTACAGCACAAAACAAAGTAAAAATACCAGGTCCCAAGACTGTGTATGAAGTAATATGAAATGTAGACCACGACCATTGTTCGAATCCTCGCCAAGAGACGACAGAACTTGGTCTGAGAAAGTGAAGGGGAGGACTGTGAACGACTGCTTGTAGTGTAGTCGTTAGTGTGCCAGGCGACACCAAGCGCCTCTAAACCTATCATATACACATAACAATGGAAAGTGTTTTCTTTAATATAACAAATTAAACATAGCATTAAGAATTAAACACTAAATAATGAACAAATACCAAATACTGAACATATGTACGTAACAGTGTTCATTGTCCCTACGAAAGCAAAAGACTCTGCAGGCGATGTAACATCCCCCCAATGAAAAGCAGGGGTGCCACTAGCACGTTAAGAGACAACACAATAAGTGTCAGGGGCCCAAGATTGTTCAACTGCCTCCCAGCATACATAAGGGGGATTACCAACAAACCCCTGGCTGTCTTCAAGCAGGCACTGGACAGGCACCTAAAGTCGGTACCTGACCAGCCAGGCTGTGGCTCGTACGTTGGACTGCGTGCGGCCAGCAATAACAGCCTGGTTGATCAGGCTCTGGTCCAACATGAGGCCTGGTCACAGACCGGGCCGCGGGGGCGTTGACCCCTGGAATTCTCTCCAGGTAAACTCCAGGTATGTACGTTTGAGGGTGATCAAAAAGTTTAGATTTATGCTTGCTTGTTTGAAGTGGCTATAATAGTTTAAGAGGATGTATAACAAACTTTTAAGAAGTATTACATGTCCTTAATAATGCCGTTGGTGTTAAGGTGAAGTGATGTGACCAAGTAGTGCTCAAGGTCAGTTCTTGGTGAGTAGGTTTGGGGTTGATGGACCTATAACGGTAGTCAGGGATTACTAGTGGCAGCAATGAGTTGCATTAAGATATTGCTAAAATGATGCTTATTTGATTGATTTGAATGATTGCAAGTCTGCAAATTGGGGATATTAACGTCACGACAGAGACAGGCAGAGATATATGAGGAAAGTCAGAGGGACAGACAAAGACAAACAGAAAAAGGAGAGAGAGAGAGAGAGAGAGAGAGAGAGAGAGAGACAGACAGACAGACAGAGATGGAAACATAAGAAAAGAGAGAAGAACAGATAAGTCTCCGCCTCTTCGTCCTGAAAACCAGACTATTATAATTGCAGAAGGGAGAATTAGTCTGGGGTTTCCAGGTCTCTCTGAGGAGACACGTGACTTATTCCAGAATGTTAGTGCGTGGCATAGTTGAAATGCTGGATAATGCTGCGAGCTTCATTGCTTTAAGACACCGACGGCTACAGCCAGAAACTCCGGAAATGCCATTACTGTCGGAAAGGGAGACAAAGGAATTCCTGGAAAAAAACTAATTTTTATTGGGAAATGTTGGAGGGAGGCGAAGCTTTGAATTTATGTACTGAAAGGTGAGGGCAACTGGAATAAATTTTCTGAAAATATACTTGAAAGTTTCTCGAGAGTAATTGTCGACGGCATAGCTGTTAAAAGGTGAAGATGGAATAATACTAGAGTCTAAGACTCGGCTGATAACTGGCAAGGTCATAAAAGATAGTTGCTTGGTAAAGAACAAAGGGAGAAGAAGTGTCAATAGGATGGTAACGAAGGATGGTAACGAAGAATGGTAACGAAGGATGGTAACGAAGGATGACGAAGGATGGAACGAAGGATGGTAACGAAGGATGGTAACGAAGGATGTGAGGCCAAAACTCAAACTGAAGATCTTTAATATGAGTGCGAGTGTGTGAGTGCGTGCATGCGTGAGTGTACTCACCTAATTTTACTAATCTAATTGTGGTTGCAGGGGTGGAGTCACAACTCCTGGCCCCACTAGAGTTGACTGAATCTATGCTACTCTCGGTATCCATCCTCTCTCTATCTCTCCCTATCTCTCTCTCTATCTCTCTATCTCTCTCATCTCTCTATCTCTCTCTATCTCTCTCTCTATCTCTCATCTCTCTCTCTATCTCTCTCTCTCTCTCTCTCTATCTCTCTCTCTATCTCTCTCTCTATCTCTCTCTCTATCTCTCTCTATTCTCTCTATCTCTATCTCTCTCTCTATCTCTCTCTATCTCTCTATCTCTCTCTCTATCTCTCTCTCTATCTCTCTATCTATCTCTCTATCTATCTCTCTATCTATCTCTCTATCTATCTCTCTATCTATCTATCTATCTCTCTATCTATCTCTCTATCTCTCTATCTATCTCTCTATCTATCTCTCTATCTATCTCTCTATCTATCTCTCTAGCTATCTCTCTATCTATCTCTCTATCTATCTCTCTATCTATCTCTCTATCTATATCTCTATCTATATCTCTCTCTCTCTCTCTCTTTCCATATTACATTAATTTGTGTTCGCTTAGCATGAATCACAGCAGCTGTGTGTTTCAGCACCCCTGTAATCTGTCAGTCTTGATGCAGGTAATCCCTATACTAAACCATTCATGTTCTCAGTTTTTTTCTATATCAGCGCCAAAGACAAATTGGATTCGATCCCATATGGCAGGTTATTTACATTTTTCAGAAACGTTGTTACCATTATAATGACAAAGATGTACCAACCCCTGTAGCAGGAACAGTAGGGAGCCTAGTATTGACCCTGGGAAAACTCTGTATAACCCTGACGTTTAATTCCATACGGTCACTCGTTTGATCTACTGGACGTTCCCTTCCATCCTTTCTTGCTCTTCCAGCTTCTTGATCATTCTCGGACGAGGAACCGTCTCATATGCTTTCTTGCAGTTCAGGATAGGGATGTATCGGATGTGAAAATTTAGATATCCGCGGATGTGTATGAGGATGTCTTACTTATTTTGCGGATGCGGATATCCGATACATCACTAGTCACGATACATCACTAGTCCGATACGTCATAGTCACAATTCCAGTAGGTTCATTAGACATATTTCATCCCTGAACCTTTGTTGATTTTTACTGACAAAGTATTTCTTCCTGATTAAGCTCCCTGTTATAATAGTTCTAAATAGTCCCTCATTTAAATTATTATAATATTTTCAACTTATTACTAAGTGGTGAACGTACGTATCAGAACACTGAATTTTTATGCTTATGTTTGGATTTCAGTAGTTATTAGTTCATTGCTTGTAGTTTAGATTTTGATTTCCATAGTTTGAGTAATGATTTTACTATAATTGTCTAACTCCCTCTGCTTTGTCCATCTGTCTGTTCTCCATATTGTGTTGTTTTCTCGTCACCAACTGACCTTGGCACTAGATGTATCAAGACTTGATCAACCTTGTCCTGAGATAAGACTAACCTACAACCATTTAAACCTTGTTCTTGAGTAGAGTTTTTCTTCACAAATATCAGTCATGATTGTGAGAAATCAGTAAAATGTGTGAGCTCGGGAATCATTAACAGAGGCTGAAAGGTTCACCTGACCTTCGACCTATGTCTGAACTTTGTATATGTGGGTGCCCCTGTTAGTCTTCCTTCATCAAAACACCTGACACTTCAAACAGATGAATTATCAGGCGAAACCAGGTGAAACACACACACACACACACACACACACACACACACACACACACACAGATGGTATGTCCTGTGAAGAGAAGTTAAGAAAACTCAGGTTAATGTTACTTGAGGACAGAAGGACCAGGGATGATATGATGATAACATACAAAATACTTAGAGGAGCTGATGAAGGGAACAGAGACAGATTGGGGAAGGGGACGTTAGGAAGTATTTTTTCAGCTTAGAGAATAAAGTAGTAGATGCAGGATTCAAACATATCTAAAAAGAGGTACGATGATACTCTCGAAGTCATGCAACCACATATAGGTGTGTACACACACACATACGCCCGCAGGCACGCACACACTATACACGCCCCGATGGCATGGTGGCTAGCGCTCTTGCTTTACGCACGGAGGGCCCGGGTTCAATTCCCGGCGGGGCCGAAACATTTCGAAGTGTTTCGTTACACACACACAAACACACATACAACAGGCCTAGTGTCTAATCGACATGTGCCTAGGACAAAATGGTAACTAACACTAGCGAAGGGGCGGGGCTAAGCTGTGAATCGACCCCTGCAAACACTGACAGGCAAGTACACACACGTACACGCACACACAAATTGCCAGAGGAAAATGAATTTCATGAATCACTGTAAAAGACGTGAAATTGATGCAAAGGATAACAATGGCAAATGACAGGGAGACATTCCCAGAAAATTTGAACTGATTTCAAACGAGGTCAAAAAAGTGGCTACTAAAACTTAATCCTTATAAGCGTAATGAAAATAAAGAGAGGAGTGTACTCAGAATGTTGTCTGGGAAGAGGGACAACACAGAAAACATGGGAGCAGGCATTACTCTAGCCGCTCACTATAAATATATGAAAATCGTATAACAGCAGCATGTTCAAGACTAGTTAAGTTAAGAACTATTTTTCAGGATCCTGATTATTTAACACATTATACACAGTATATTTTAGCATGATCTTGAGGTAGATGGCGCCAGCAAAGAACGTGCACACTCAGTGGCCACTTTATTAGGTACACCTGTTCAGTAATGTAAATATCTAGTTAGCCAGTCACGTAGCAGCACCTTAATGCCTAAAAGCATACACACATGTTCAAGATGTTCAGTTGTTGTTCAGACTGAACATTAGAACGGAGAAGAAATGTGATTAAGTAATTTTGACCGTGGAATGATTGTTTGAGCATGTCAGAAACTGCTGATCTCCTGAGATTTTCATGCACAACAATCTCTAGAGTGAATGGTGTGAAAAACACAAAATATCCATTGAGCGGCAGCTCTGTGAATGAAAACATTTGTATAATGAGAGAAGTCGAAGGAGAATGGCCAGACTGGTTCAAGCTGACAGGGTGGCTAACTCAAATAATGCGCAACTACTGATCGTGTGCGTTAGTGTGGGTTGGAAAGGCTAGTGGCATGCCCAGGTAAGGTGGGGGTTGTGGGTCGGTGGGGAGTAGTTCTGTCATAGATTATAAATGTGCAGTGCATACGACCGGTCGCAATTTGTCGGTGTATTTCTCCGTCCGACAACTACCCTATAACCACCGAGCGACTCACCTGATGAAGGGATGGGCGGGGCTCTCCTCTGGTGGGCTTAGCCCAAAGGGGTTCCACGTGGGGAGAAACTAGCGCCTGCAACCTGGCTTAGTCTCTCATACTTTTCCTCGTAAACTGTGTGAGCTCCAGCACGTGGACCTCGCCCTTCAGGTCATATAGTTCCTATAAGGCTCTAGCTCTTGGGTCTATTCATATCTCTAGGCTACACAGTCTTTCATATTCGTATATTTTAAATCATAACACATTTTCTTTTTAATTTTTGTTAATTATATGAAAGTAATTATTTATTTAAAATACAAATTATTTTTATCTCGTCATATTTTACCACACCAATAAAGAAGTTAATATAAGGATAAAGGAAGGTAGACAGTAAAGGAAGAGGTAATGAGATGGTGTGAGGGACTGTGAACATGAAGGCTCATGTTTACTCATAACCTCACAGTCTTATTTTACCAATATGAAAAATACAAGGGAGATGAAGTGTAAGGGAGGAGAGAACGTTAATAAGGATGGGAGAAAGAGGGAGAGCGACGTAGGAGGCTAGGGAGAAAGGTATACGTACGTTAAATCATTAATGGAACCTGAGGGAATTCGGTGATAACACAGCCCACCAGTTTCATCCTGAAGCATCAGTATTTGCATCATCTTCGTAACAATCTCATAGTTTTCCTAAATATGAATAATATAAGAGTATAGTAATTAATTGCTGTACATGTTTTCATAGGCTCAATCACATCAAACATTTTAGAAACCATTTAAATTTGACGTACATACACCAGACATAACATTCTTTAGTCGCAGTATATTTTATACAATAACTTAATCAATATACATCTTATACAATATAACTATATATGCACCAAAAGCCTAGTTTTACCCAGCCTTGAGCGTTCAGGTTTGAAAGTCAATTAACATCCAATATTAGTTTTCCTAATACTCCATGCACAAACTCGTAAAATATATATAAAGTATCTTTATATTTGTACGAAGACATAACTCCCTATTACAGAGTCAATTCTGAAGTTGGTATTCATGCACAAGAACTGTATAAACTCCTGCTGTAGAAACTAGGGGGAGAGATTGAGAGTAGTTTTATGGTTAGGCTATAGTAACCACTTTGATGATGGTCCTGGTGAAAGCACGAATTATGCTGCCGGCCACGCCCCTACATTGGAGTACTAAGTACTTCTTGTCCTTACAGTGAGGGTAGCGTGTGGAATGGACTGGACCCTGCGCTTTCAGTCCTGAAGAAAAAGTCATTCCTCTTAGAGAGAGATCTCTTATAAAGAATCCGCTTACTACTAATATCTTGTTAAGTGTGTCGTTGTGATAATAAGTATTTTAACTCATCCTTGTTAGTGCACTTCCAATATACTTTGAATGAAGGAGTATTCCTGCCTGGTAGGTAGAGTGAACGTGATAGTAATCTCAGCACTGTAGCCGGAAGAAGTCTTCTGATTGTGAAAAACAAATGACAAAGTCATTTCTAGATGTGGAGATTGGTAATGTTCCATGGTTCATTATTAGGCCGCCGGTAAATATATTATCCATTATCAACTCACAATCCGTGGATTGTGAGCTGATACTGCCCAGGAGTTCGAGGGTATATATGTTGTTGAGAATGAAGTGGAAACCTTCCGTCTTGAGGTTCTCCATGAATATGTTGGCTAGTACAGCAGTGAGGAGCTGCCCACACCCGTGTCAGAGGATTGTTTGAAGAAACTGTCTTTGTACCTGTAGTTGAAATTGTTGCAGAGATCAATCAGCTCGATGAAGTCTAGGCGAGGAAACAGGAGGTTAGTGTCGCTGGTGATGTTCTGCTTAAATTGTGTGTAGCTGCATGAGTGGGGACGATGGTGGACGAAGTGGTGATGCCAGAGAAAGCCATACCTTTCTTCCTGATGTTTACGAAAGAGATAAGGGGAAGAATATCTTCATATTTTTTAAATGTTATGAACTGATGGTTCAGCTTATGCTGAGCACTATCCATGCCCAAAGAGAGTGCAGTAAGAATGCCTGACCCTACGGTTTACCCAAGATCCAAAAACCAAGCATTTCTGTCTTCAATATCACTTCGGATAGAGGCAGTGACACACAAGTAGGCTGGCCACCTGGCGGAGAGTCTCATGATTTCCGAGTACCATTAGTCCAACACATGTGAAACATTAGTTTCCCGCGTGTTCAACGTAAAAATCAGAAACACATACAGCTGCTTTTGGCATATTCTCATACTCACTCACTCACTCACTCACTCACTCACTCACTCACTCACACTCTCTCTCTCTCTCTCTCTCTCTTTTCACCACATACGGCGCCATAGACACCTTTAGGTAAATAAAACAGTAAAACTAGCTTCCCACTTCCTAGCCAAAACTTTAAAGAGTCGATTGACTTCTGCATCAACTTTGGCATGACTGTAAGCTGAAATAGTCCAAGATAGTTATGGAGAACTTCGTAACAGCAGATCCTGTGCCATCGTTCCCTTCAAATGACATGTTGGTCATCTATCGCAGGTGCCTAGGTATCAAAAATCTTAGCAGGATCACCTCAGTTCTGACCACCATTAAGTTCACTCAAACTTAAGGCAGAATTTCTTTTCTTAACACTCCTCTTCTGTAGAACCACCTGGGAGGGATATTCTTTCTAAGGGTACACGCCAGTTAATGGTGACCTTGCACTAATTCTCTCTGACACACACACATGAAGAGCAGCAATTCGATTGTTTATAGAGGCCCTCATTTCCAGTATGGAATTTCTCGAGAAATGCATTATTAAAAATAGAGCACATGTCATTCTACTTGTCAGTAAGATGCCCAGTTATTTTTAAGGTCACCTATCTTATCTCTAACTTTTGTTCTATAAACCTTCCACAAGCCTTCACAAGCCCCTAATTCCAATCCTTTTATATCCAGATGCTTTTCGCTCCTGCTGTAAAAATCACTAAGAAGTGCTTAGTACCCCCATGAGATGGCGTGACCGATAACACAGTCGGAGCAATCACCAGGAGCAACATCAACGTTGCAACTACACCACCACATCCATCAACAACATTAACCAGGAAACGACCCTTTACCTCTCTCCCAGTTTATATTGCTGGAAACTATACAATTCCGTGAGGATAGTTCCGTATGCATATGTACGTATATGTATGTGTGTGAGTGTATGTGCATGAGTGTATGTGCATGAGTGCATGTGTGTACGTGCGTGTGTGTGTACTCACCTATTTGTGGTTGCAAGGGTCGAGTCATAACTCTTAGTCTATTATAATAAAAAAGAAGCGCTAAACCACAGGGGTCATACAGCGCAGCAGGTTAGGGCAGGATGCAGGGAGAATGTGTTGTAAGAGGGAGATGGATGATTAGTAGGGTATGGAGTGCAGCAGGACAGTGGATAGTGCAGGGAGAGAGGATAGCAAGAGATTGAGGTAGAAGGGACTGAGGGGAGTGCTAGAGGTATAACCTTAAGAGTTTGTGCAGTAAGTCAGTGGCTGTCAAAAGTCAATGAGAGAGTCAGAATTAAAGGCGGCCCATCAGGCAGAAGGGAAGGTAAAGAAAGGGCCGCAGAGTGAAGACGACGTTGGACGTAAATTCTACGTGGTCGTTGATAGAGTGGGCAGTCCAACAGAATATGGCAAACAGATAATGGAACCTGACAATGCTCACAGAGAGGGGTAGGGAGCCTCTCCATGAGATACCCGTGAGTAAGACGAGTGTGGCCGATGCGAAGATGGGAGAGTGTAGTCTCCCAACCTCGACATTGGTGACAAGAAGAAGGCCAGAAACCTATACTCGGTTTAATAGAATGAAGATTGTTATTTAGCAGGTCAGACCAATGTTGTTGCCAACGGGTGCGAAGGTGGTAAGGTCATGTACTACTGACAGCGCAGCAGTGTCTGCCTGTTGATTGCCCTGTACGTCAACATGACCAGGGACCCAGCAAAAACAATATCTTTGTTTTGCTAGAGATACGGCATAGCCAAAGTTGGATACGAAGAACTAAGGGGTGAGGTGTATCAAATTTTCGGATAGCCTGTAACGCACTAAGGGAGTCTGAAACGACCACAAATGGTGACAGGCATAAATGCAATACGGATAAGTGCCACAAGAATGGCATACAATTCAGCTTTAAATATGCTAGCCGAGGATAATAAATGCCCTCGCACGACGCTGTCCGGAAACACTGCTGCGAATCCGACGCCGTCTGATGACTTAGAACCATCGGTGTACACTGCGATGGCATGGGAATGAGAACGGAAGTGGTCGAGAAAAAGAGCGAGAAGCCGCTGTAGGTAGATGGGCTTTTGCGCAAGGCAGAGGGAAAGAACAGACACGGACAGCAGGAACATCCCAAGGGGTAGGGGAAGGGAGATGTCACATGAACATAGAAAGGTGGTAGAAGAAGGGGAAAACAAGAGCGAATGTAGACGAAAGAAAAGGGACGAAGTAAACAGGGTCGACAAACAAATAAAGAGCGTCTACTAACATCTGTGACAATCCTATACATGGAAGGATTGCGGAGGTCATGAGAGCGAACATAATAGCGAAGGCAATGTGCATCACGACGATCGGACAAGGATGGAATGTTCACTTCTACATAGAGGCTCTCAACCGGGAAGAACGAAATGCACCAAGGCATAAACATAATCCCTGGTGATGGATATGATTAACTCTGGAAAGAGTAGCAGGGGAGGCCGCCGAATATATTTGGTCACCATAATCAAGTTTCGATAAAATTAGGGCTGAATGCAGGCGAAGGAGATTTCTACGATCAGCCCCCCATGAAAGATGTGCTAGGGTTTTAAGGAGGTTCAGCTGGCTATGACAAGTCGCCTTCAGAGAGGTAATGTGAGGTTTCCAGGACAATCGGCGGTCAAATAGGAGGCCGAAACCTGACTATCACGTTCTGAGATACGTGAGCCGTATAGGTACAATGGATGATCAGAGACCACTGAACGTCTATTAAACGTAATTTGATGAGTTTGCCACTATAAAACTTAAACCCGTGAGTGGTGGCCCAATCAGAAACGGTTGATTACATGCTGGGAAAGGGGAAAATTTCAATGAGTTGACAGTCAGCACCTGCACAAGCTATAGCAAAGTCATCAACATA